>JAJSRW010000748.1:0-38198 GCA_022414725.1 Microglena sp. YARC
CGGCCAAGAGAGAGACTCACCTCATGACGCCATACCCCACCGAATTTGACCATACCCCACCCAGCCTCCATGACCCATACCCCCAACCGTCATGACCATACCCACCCACCTCATGACCCATACCCACCCACTCATGACCATACCCCACCCACCTCATGACCCATACCGCCACCCACTCATGACACTCACCACCCACCTCATGACCATGACCCACCACCTCTAGACCCATACCCACCCACCTCATGGACCCATACCGCAATATCCACCCACCTCAATGACCCATCCCTCACCCTCAATGACCCATATCCCACAAGCGGCCGCCATGGTGAAGCATATTACCCACCCACCTCATGACCCATACCGCACCCACCTCATACCCAGACCCCACCCACCTCATGACCCATAACCACCCACCTCATGACCATACCCCACCCACCTCATGACCCATACCCCAACACCCTTGGAACATACCCCACCACTTGTGACCATACCCACACCTCATGACCATACCCACCCACCTCATGACCCATACCCATCCCACTTTTGACCCATACCCCCCAACTCATGACCCATACCAACCCCCTCATGACCCATACCCCACCCACATCATGACCATACCCCACCCACCTCATGACCATACCCACCACTCAGACCCATAACCCCACCCACCTCATGACCATACCCCCCCACCTCATAACTGTTACCCCACCCACTCAATGACCATACCGCCACCCACCTCATGACCCATACCCACCCACTCATGACCCATACCCCCACCCACCGTTTTGACCCATACCCACCCACTCATGACATACCCCACCCACCTCATGACCCATACCCACCCACCTCGGTGACCCGGGGATACGCCGGGGACCCACCTCATCGAACCATACCACCACCCAACCTCAATGACCAATAGACCCCACCCACCTCATGACCCATACCCCACCCACCTCATGACCAATACCCACCCAACCTCATGACCCATACCCACCCACATCATGACCCATACCCCACGACACCTCATGACCCATACCCCAACCCACTCATGACCGGCATACCCACCCACCTTGTGACCCATACCCCACCCACCTTGTGACCCATACCCCACCCACCTCATGACCATACCGCACCCACCAATGACCTACCCACCCACTCATGACCATACCCCACCCACCTCATGAGGCCCATACCCCACCACCTCATGAGCCTACCGCACCACCTCATGACCCATACCCACCCACCTCATGACCATACCCCACCTGCAGCCTCATGAGACGCAACCCCACCACCTCATGACCCATACCCCAACCCACCTCATGACCCATACCCACCGAACACCGGTGGATGGACCATAACACTCGTCATGGAACCCAGTTGCCACACCCACCATTTGACCCATACCCACACACGCTCAGTGACCGATACCCCACCGCCACCTCATGACCATACCCCACCACTCATGACCCATACCCCACCCTCATGACACATACCCCACCCACCTCATGACCCATAGCCACCAACCCACCTTGTGACCATACCCACCCCACCTCATGACCATACCCCACCACTCATGAATACCCCACTCGCACCTCATACCATACCCCACCACTCAGATGACCATACCCCCCACCTCATGACCCATACCCACCCACATCATGACCCATACCACCACCTCATGAACCCCATACCCGCACCCACTCATGACCCATACCCCATGGCACCTCATGACCCATACGCCCACCACCTTGTGACCATACCACCACTTGTGACCCATAAACCCCACCCCCTCATAGACCCGATACCCACCACCTCATGACCATACCACCCACCTGTTTTACCCATTACCCCAGACCATATGAACCCACCAACCCCACCTTTTGCACCTCATGAAACCCATACCACCACCACCTCAAACCCCAAACCTCAATGACCATACCCACCACCTCATGACGCGACATTACCCAAACCCCACTCATAATACCATACCCTCCAAATGAACACCACCTCATGAGACCCATACCCCACCCACCCTCCTGACACCGCATAACCCCACGCCACCTCCATGACCCATACCCCACCCACCTCATGACCCATACCCCACCCACCTTTTGACCCCATACCCCACCCACCTCATGACCCATACCCCACCCACCTCATGACCCATACCCCACCCACCTCATGACCATACCCCACCCACCTCAGGACCCATCCCCACCCACCTCTATGACCCATACCCACCCACCACCCATACCCCACCCACCCATCATGACCCATACCCCACCCACCTCATGACCCATCCCACCCACCTCATGACCCATTACCCCCACCCACCTCATGGACCGACCCATACCCTCATGACCCATACCAACCCTGTCATGACCATACCCCACCCACCCATGACCCATACCCCACCCACCTCATGACCCATACCCCACCGGACCCATACCCCACCCACCTACATACACCACCTCATGACCCATACCCCACCCACCTCATGACCATACCCCACCCACTCATCTCATACCCCACCCACCTCATGACCCCCCCACCCACCTCATGACCCATACCCCACCACCTATGACCCATACCCCACCCACTATACCCCACCCACCTTACCCATTACCCACCACC
The DNA here is from genome assembly GCA_022414725.1 of Microglena sp. YARC. Taxonomy (NCBI): domain Eukaryota; kingdom Viridiplantae; phylum Chlorophyta; class Chlorophyceae; order Chlamydomonadales; family Chlamydomonadaceae; genus Microglena; species Microglena sp. YARC. The sequence continues at coordinate 2,635 of JAJSRW010000748.1, forward strand.
TCATGACCCATACCCCACCCACCTCATGACCCATACCCACCACCTTGACCCATACCCCACCCACCTTGACCCATACCCCACCCACCTTTTGACCCATACCCCACCCACCATGACCCATACCCCACCCACCTCATGACCCATACCCCACCCACCTCATGACCCATACCCCACCCACCTCATGACATCCCACCCACCTCATGACCCATACCCCACCCACCTCATGACCCATACCCCACCCACCTTATGACCCATACCCCACCCACCTCATGACCCATACCCCACCCACCTCATGACCCATACCCACACCTCATGACCCATACCCCACCCACCTCATTGACCCATACCCCACCCACCTCATGACCCCATACCCACCACCTCATGACCCATACCCCACCCACCTCATGACCCATACCCCACCCACCTCATGACCCCATACCCCACCCACCTCATGACCCATACCCACCCACGCTTTTTGACCCATACCCCACCCACCTCATGACCCATACCCCACCCCACCTCATGACCCATACCCCACCCACCTCCATGACCATACCCCACCCACCTCATGAACCATATCATGACCCATACCCCACCTCACCTCATGACCCATACCCCACCCACCTCATGACCCATACCCCACCCACCTCATGACCCATACCCCACCCACCTTTGTGACCCAACACCTACCCCACCCACCTCATGACCCATACCCAACACCACCTCATGACCCATACCCCACCCACATGACTACCCACCCACCTCATGACCCATACCCCACCCACCTCATGACCCATACCCCACCCACCTCATGACCCATACCCCACCCACCTTGTGACCCATACCCCACCCACCTCATGACCCATACCCCACCCACCTCATGACCATACCCCACCCCACCTGTGACCATACATACCCCACCCACCTCATGACCCATACCCACCCACCTCATGACCCATACCCCACCGCACCTCATGACCCATACCCCACCCACCTCATGACCCATACCCCACCCACCTCATGACCCATACCCCACCCACCTCATGACCCATACCCCACCCACCTCATGACCATACCCCACCCACCTCATGACCCATACCCCACCCACCTCATGACCCATACCCCACCCACCTCATGACCCATACCCCACCCACCTCATGACCCATACCCCACCCACCTCATGACCCATACCCCACCCCACCTCATGACCCATACCCACCCCCCACCCACCTCATGACCCATACCCCACCCACCTCATGACCCATACCCCACCCACCTCATGACCCATACCCCACCCACCTCATGACCCATACCCACCCACCTCAATGACCCATACCCCACCCACCTCATGACCCATACCCCACCCACCTCATGACCCATACCCCACCCACCTCATGACCCATACCCCACCCACCTTCATGACCCATTACCCCACCCACCTCATGACCCATACCCCACCCACCTTCATGACCCATACCCCACCCACCTCATGACCCATACCCCACCCACCTCATGACCCATACCCCACCCACCTCATGACCCATACCCCACCCACCTCATGACCCATACCCCACCCACCTCATGACCCATACCCCACCCACCTTACATGACCCATACCCCACCCACCTCATGACCCATACCCCACCCACCTCATGACCCATACCCCACCCACCTCATGACCCATACCCCACCCACCTCATGACCCATACCCCCACCCACCTCATGACCCATACCCCACCCACCTCATGACCCATACCCCACCCACCTCATGACCCATACCCCACCCACCTCATGACCCATACCCCACCCACCTCATGACCCATACCCCACCCACCTCATGACCCATACCCCACCCACCTCATGACCCATACCCCACCCACCTCATGACCCATACCCCACCCACCTCATGACCCATACCCCACCCACCTCATGACCCATACCCCACCCACCTCATGACCCATACCCCACCCACCTCATGACCCATACCCCACCCACCTCATGACCCATACCCCACCCACCTCATGACCCATACCCCACCCACCTCATGACCCATACCCCACCCACCTCATGACCCATACCCCACCCACCTCATGACCCATACCCCACCCACCTCATGACCCATACCCCACCCACCTCATGACCCATACCCCACCCACCTCATGACCCATACCCCACCCACCTCATGACCCATACCCCACCCACCTCATGACCCATACCCCACCCACCTCATGACCCATACCCACCCACCTTGTGACCCATTACCCCACCCACCTCATGACCCATACCCCACCCACCTCATGACCCATACCCCACCCACCTTTGACCCATACCCCCACCCACCTCATGACCCATACCCCACCCACCTCATGACCCATACCCCACCCACCTCATGACCCATACCCCACCCACCTCATGACCCATACCCCACCCACCTCATGACCCATACCCCACCCACCTCATGACCCATACCCCCACCCACCTCATGACCCATACCCCACCCACCTCATGACCCATACCCCACCCACCTCATGACCCATACCCCACCCACCTTGACCCATACCCCACCCACCTCATGACCCATACCCCACCCACCTCATGACCCATACCCCACCCACCTCATGACCCATACCCCACCCACCTCATGACCCATACCCCACCCACCTCATGACCCATACCCCACCCACCTCATGACCCATACCCCACCCACCTCATGACCCATACCCCCACCCACCTCATGACCCATACCCCACCCACCTCATGACCCATACCCCACCCACCTCATGACCCATACCCCACCCACCTCATGACCCATACCCCACCCCACCTCATGACCCATACCCCACCCACCTCATGACCCATACCCCACCCACCTCATGACCCATACCCACACCCACCTCATGACCCATACCCCACCCACCTCATGACCCATACCCCACCCACCTCATGACCCATACCCCACCCACCTCATGACCCATACCCCACCCACCTCATGACCCATACCCCACCCACCTCATGACCCATACCCCACCCACCTCATGACCCATACCCCACCCACCTCATGACCCATACCCCACCCACCTCATGACCCATACCCCACCCACCTCATGACCCATACCCCACCCACCTCATGACCCATACCCCACCCACCTCATGACCCATACCCCACCCACCTCATGACCCATACCCCACCCACCTCATGACCCATACCCCACCCACCTCATGACCCATACCCCACCCACCTCATGACCCATACCCCACCCACCTCATGACCCATACCCCACCCACCTCATGACCCATACCCCACCCACCTCATGACCCATACCCCACCCACCTCATGACCCATACCCCACCCACCTCATGACCCATACCCCACCCACCTCATGACCCATACCCCACCCACCTCATGACCCATACCCCACCCACCTCATGACCCATACCCCACCCACCTCATGACCCATACCCCACCCACCTCATGACCCATACCCCACCCACCTCATGACCCATACCCCACCCACCTCATGACCCATACCCCACCCACCTCATGACCCATACCCCACCCACCTCATGACCCATACCCACCCACCTCATGACCCATACCCCACCCACCTCATGACCCATACCCCACCCACCTCATGACCCATACCCCACCCACCTCATGACCCATACCCCACCCACCTCATGACCCATACCCCACCCACCTCATGACCCATACCCCACCCACCTCATGACCCATACCCCACCCACCTCATGACCCATACCCCACCCACCTCATGACCCATACCCCACCCACCTCATGACCCATACCCCACCCACCTCATGACCCATACCCCACCCACCTCATGACCCATACCCCACCCACCTCATGACCCATACCCCACCCACCTCATGACCCATACCCCACCCACCTCATGACCCATACCCCACCCACCTCATGACCCATACCCCACCCACCTCATGACCCATACCCCACCCACCTCATGACCCATACCCCACCCACCTCATGACCCATACCCCACCCACCTCATGACCCATACCCCACCCACCTCATGACCCATACCCCACCCACCTCATGACCCATACCCCACCCACCTCATGACCCATACCCCACCCACCTCATGACCCATACCCCACCCACCTCATGACCCATACCCCACCCACCTCATGACCCATACCCCACCCACCTCATGACCCATACCCCACCCACCCATACCCCACCCACCTCATGACCCATACCCCACCCACCTCATGACCCATACCCCACCCACCTCATGACCCATACCCCACCCACCTCATGACCCATACCCCACCCACCTCATGACCCATACCCCACCCACCTCATGACCCATACCCCACCCACCTCATGACCCATACCCCACCCACCTCATGACCCATACCCCACCCACCTCATGACCCATACCCCACCCACCTCATGACCCATACCCCACCCACCTCATGACCCATACCCCACCCACCTCATGACCCATACCCCACCCACCTCATGACCCATACCCCACCCACCTCATGACCCATACCCCACCCACCTCATGACCCATACCCCACCCACCTCATGACCCATACCCCACCCACCTCATGACCCATACCCCACCCACCTCATGACCCATACCCCACCCACCTCATGACCCATACCCCACCCACCTCATGACCCATACCCCACCCACCTCATGACCCATACCCCACCCACCTCATGACCCATACCCCACCCACCTCATGACCCATACCCCACCCACCTCATGACCCATACCCCACCCACCTCATGACCCATACCCCACCCACCTCATGACCCATACCCCACCCACCTCATGACCCATACCCCACCCACCTCATGACCCATACCCCACCCACCTCATGACCCATACCCCACCCACCTCATGACCCATACCCACCCACCTCATGACCCATACCCCACCCACCTCATGACCCATACCCCACCCACCTCATGACCCATACCCCACCCACCTCATGACCCATACCCCACCCACCTCATGACCCATACCCCACCCACCTCATGACCCATACCCCACCCACCTCATGACCCATACCCCACCCACCTCATGACCCATACCCCACCCACCTCATGACCCATACCCCACCCACCTCATGACCCATACCCCACCCACCTCATGACCCATACCCCACCCACCTCATGACCCATACCCCACCCACCTCATGACCCATACCCCACCCACCTCATGACCCATACCCCACCCACCTCATGACCCATACCCCACCCACCTCATGACCCATACCCCACCCACCTCATGACCCATACCCCACCCACCTCATGACCCATACCCCACCCACCTCATGACCCATACCCCACCCACCTCATGACCCATACCCCACCCACCTCATGACCCATACCCCACCCACCTCATGACCCATACCCCACCCACCTCATGACCCATACCCCACCCACCTCATGACCCATACCCCACCCACCTCATGACCCATACCCCACCCACCTCATGACCCATACCCCACCCACCTCATGACCCATACCCCACCCACCTCATGACCCATACCCCACCCACCTCATGACCCATACCCCACCCACCTCATGACCCATACCCCACCCACCTCATGACCCATACCCCACCCACCTCATGACCCATACCCCACCCACCTCATGACCCATACCCCACCCACCTCATGACCCATACCCCACCCACCTCATGACCCATACCCCACCCACCTCATGACCCATACCCCACCCACCTCATGACCCATACCCCACCCACCTCATGACCCATACCCCACCCACCTCATGACCCATACCCCACCCACCTCATGACCCATACCCCACCCACCTCATGACCCATACCCCACCCACCTCATGACCCATACCCCACCCACCTCATGACCCATACCCCACCCACCTCATGACCCATACCCCACCCACCTCATGACCCATACCCCACCCACCTCATGACCCATACCCCACCCACCTCATGACCCATACCCCACCCACCTCATGACCCATACCCCACCCACCTCATGACCCATACCCCACCCACCTCATGACCCATACCCCACCCACCTCATGACCCATACCCCACCCACCTCATGACCCATACCCCACCCACCTCATGACCCATACCCCACCCACCTCATGACCCATACCCCACCCACCTCATGACCCATACCCCACCCACCTCATGACCCATACCCCACCCACCTCATGACCCATACCCCACCCACCTCATGACCCATACCCCACCCACCTCATGACCCATACCCCACCCACCTCATGACCCATACCCCACCCACCTCATGACCCATACCCCACCCACCTCATGACCCATACCCCACCCACCTCATGACCCATACCCCACCCACCTCATGACCCATACCCCACCCACCTCATGACCCATACCCCACCCACCTCATGACCCATACCCCACCCACCTCATGACCCATACCCCACCCACCTCATGACCCATACCCCACCCACCTCATGACCCATACCCCACCCACCTCATGACCCATACCCCACCCACCTCATGACCCATACCCCACCCACCTCATGACCCATACCCCACCCACCTCATGACCCATACCCCACCCACCTCATGACCCATACCCCACCCACCTCATGACCCATACCCCACCCACCTCATGACCCATACCCCACCCACCTCATGACCCATACCCCACCCACCTCATGACCCATACCCCACCCACCTCATGACCCATACCCCACCCACCTCATGACCCATACCCCACCCACCTCATGACCCATACCCCACCCACCTCATGACCCATACCCCACCCACCTCATGACCCATACCCCACCCACCTCATGACCCATACCCCACCCACCTCATGACCCATACCCCACCCACCTCATGACCCATACCCCACCCACCTCATGACCCATACCCCACCCACCTCATGACCCATACCCCACCCACCTCATGACCCATACCCCACCCACCTCATGACCCATACCCCACCCACCTCATGACCCATACCCCACCCACCTCATGACCCATACCCCACCCACCTCATGACCCATACCCCACCCACCTCATGACCCATACCCCACCCACCTCATGACCCATACCCCACCCACCTCATGACCCATACCCCACCCACCTCATGACCCATACCCCACCCACCTCATGACCCATACCCCACCCACCTCATGACCCATACCCCACCCACCTCATGACCCATACCCCACCCACCTCATGACCCATACCCCACCCACCTCATGACCCATACCCCACCCACCTCATGACCCATACCCCACCCACCTCATGACCCATACCCCACCCACCTCATGACCCATACCCCACCCACCTCATGACCCATACCCCACCCACCTCATGACCCATACCCCACCCACCTCATGACCCATACCCCACCCACCTCATGACCCATACCCCACCCACCTCATGACCCATACCCCACCCACCTCATGACCCATACCCCACCCACCTCATGACCCATACCCCACCCACCTCATGACCCATACCCCACCCACCTCATGACCCATACCCCACCCACCTCATGACCCATACCCCACCCACCTCATGACCCATACCCCACCCACCTCATGACCCATACCCCACCCACCTCATGACCCATACCCCACCCACCTCATGACCCATACCCCACCCACCTCATGACCCATACCCCACCCACCTCATGACCCATACCCCACCCACCTCATGACCCATACCCCACCCACCTCATGACCCATACCCCACCCACCTCATGACCCATACCCCACCCACCTCATGACCCATACCCCACCCACCTCATGACCCATACCCCACCCACCTCATGACCCATACCCCACCCACCTCATGACCCATACCCCACCCACCTCATGACCCATACCCCACCCACCTCATGACCCATACCCCACCCACCTCATGACCCATACCCCACCCACCTCATGACCCATACCCCACCCACCTCATGACCCATACCCCACCCACCTCATGACCCATACCCCACCCACCTCATGACCCATACCCCACCCACCTCATGACCCATACCCCACCCACCTCATGACCCATACCCACCCACCTCATGACCCATACCCCACCCACCTCATGACCCATACCCCACCCACCTCATGACCCATACCCCACCCACCTCATGACCCATACCCCACCCACCTCATGACCCATACCCCACCCACCTCATGACCCATACCCCACCCACCTCATGACCCATACCCCACCCACCTCATGACCCATACCCCACCCACCTCATGACCCATACCCCACCCACCTCATGACCCATACCCCACCCACCTCATGACCCATACCCCACCCACCTCATGACCCATACCCCACCCACCTCATGACCCATACCCCACCCACCTCATGACCCATACCCCACCCACCTCATGACCCATACCCCACCCACCTCATGACCCATACCCCACCCACCTCATGACCCATACCCCACCCACCTCATGACCCATACCCCACCCACCTCATGACCCATACCCCACCCACCTCATGACCCATACCCCACCCACCTCATGACCCATACCCCACCCACCTCATGACCCATACCCCACCCACCTCATGACCCATACCCCACCCACCTCATGACCCATACCCCACCCACCTCATGACCCATACCCCACCCACCTCATGACCCATACCCCACCCACCTCATGACCCATACCCCACCCACCTCATGACCCATACCCCACCCACCTCATGACCCATACCCCACCCACCTCATGACCCATACCCCACCCACCTCATGACCCATACCCCACCCACCTCATGACCCATACCCCACCCACCTCATGACCCATACCCCACCCACCTCATGACCCATACCCCACCCACCTCATGACCCATACCCCACCCACCTCATGACCCATACCCCACCCACCTCATGACCCATACCCCACCCACCTCATGACCCATACCCCACCCACCTCATGACCCATACCCCACCCACCTCATGACCCATACCCCACCCACCTCATGACCCATACCCCACCCACCTCATGACCCATACCCCACCCACCTCATGACCCATACCCCACCCACCTCATGACCCATACCCCACCCACCTCATGACCCATACCCCACCCACCTCATGACCCATACCCCACCCACCTCATGACCCATACCCCACCCACCTCATGACCCATACCCCACCCACCTCATGACCCATACCCCACCCACCTCATGACCCATACCCCACCCACCTCATGACCCATACCCCACCCACCTCATGACCCATACCCCACCCACCTCATGACCCATACCCCACCCACCTCATGACCCATACCCCACCCACCTCATGACCCATACCCCACCCACCTCATGACCCATACCCCACCCACCTCATGACCCATACCCCACCCACCTCATGACCCATACCCCACCCACCTCATGACCCATACCCCACCCACCTCATGACCCATACCCCACCCACCTCATGACCCATACCCCACCCACCTCATGACCCATACCCCACCCACCTCATGACCCATACCCCACCCACCTCATGACCCATACCCCACCCACCTCATGACCCATACCCCACCCACCTCATGACCCATACCCCACCCACCTCATGACCCATACCCCACCCACCTCATGACCCATACCCCACCCACCTCATGACCCATACCCCACCCACCTCATGACCCATACCCCACCCACCTCATGACCCATACCCCACCCACCTCATGACCCATACCCCACCCACCTCATGACCCATACCCCACCCACCTCATGACCCATACCCCACCCACCTCATGACCCATACCCCACCCACCTCATGACCCATACCCCACCCACCTCATGACCCATACCCCACCCACCTCATGACCCATACCCCACCCACCTCATGACCCATACCCCACCCACCTCATGACCCATACCCCACCCACCTCATGACCCATACCCCACCCACCTCATGACCCATACCCCACCCACCTCATGACCCATACCCCACCCACCTCATGACCCATACCCCACCCACCTCATGACCCATACCCCACCCACCTCATGACCCATACCCCACCCACCTCATGACCCATACCCCACCCACCTCATGACCCATACCCCACCCACCTCATGACCCATACCCCACCCACCTCATGACCCATACCCCACCCACCTCATGACCCATACCCCACCCACCTCATGACCCATACCCCACCCACCTCATGACCCATACCCCACCCACCTCATGACCCATACCCCACCCACCTCATGACCCATACCCCACCCACCTCATGACCCATACCCCACCCACCTCATGACCCATACCCCACCCACCTCATGACCCATACCCCACCCACCTCATGACCCATACCCCACCCACCTCATGACCCATACCCCACCCACCTCATGACCCATACCCCACCCACCTCATGACCCATACCCCACCCACCTCATGACCCATACCCCACCCACCTCATGACCCATACCCCACCCACCTCATGACCCATACCCCACCCACCTCATGACCCATACCCCACCCACCTCATGACCCATACCCCACCCACCTCATGACCCATACCCCACCCACCTCATGACCCATACCCCACCCACCTCATGACCCATACCCCACCCACCTCATGACCCATACCCCACCCACCTCATGACCCATACCCCACCCACCTCATGACCCATACCCCACCCACCTCATGACCCATACCCCACCCACCTCATGACCCATACCCCACCCACCTCATGACCCATACCCCACCCACCTCATGACCCATACCCCACCCACCTCATGACCCATACCCCACCCACCTCATGACCCATACCCCACCCACCTCATGACCCATACCCCACCCACCTCATGACCCATACCCCACCCACCTCATGACCCATACCCCACCCACCTCATGACCCATACCCCACCCACCTCATGACCCATACCCCACCCACCTCATGACCCATACCCCACCCACCTCATGACCCATACCCCACCCACCTCATGACCCATACCCCACCCACCTCATGACCCATACCCCACCCACCTCATGACCCATACCCCACCCACCTCATGACCCATACCCCACCCACCTCATGACCCATACCCCACCCACCTCATGACCCATACCCCACCCACCTCATGACCCATACCCCACCCACCTCATGACCCATACCCCACCCACCTCATGACCCATACCCCACCCACCTCATGACCCATACCCCACCCACCTCATGACCCATACCCCACCCACCTCATGACCCATACCCCACCCACCTCATGACCCATACCCCACCCACCTCATGACCCATACCCCACCCACCTCATGACCCATACCCCACCCACCTCATGACCCATACCCCACCCACCTCATGACCCATACCCCACCCACCTCATGACCCATACCCCACCCACCTCATGACCCATACCCCACCCACCTCATGACCCATACCCCACCCACCTCATGACCCATACCCCACCCACCTCATGACCCATACCCCACCCACCTCATGACCCATACCCCACCCACCTCATGACCCATACCCCACCCACCTCATGACCCATACCCCACCCACCTCATGACCCATACCCCACCCACCTCATGACCCATACCCCACCCACCTCATGACCCATACCCCACCCACCTCATGACCCATACCCCACCCACCTCATGACCCATACCCCACCCACCTCATGACCCATACCCCACCCACCTCATGACCCATACCCCACCCACCTCATGACCCATACCCCACCCACCTCATGACCCATACCCCACCCACCTCATGACCCATACCCCACCCACCTCATGACCCATACCCCACCCACCTCATGACCCATACCCCACCCACCTCATGACCCATACCCCACCCACCTCATGACCCATACCCCACCCACCTCATGACCCATACCCCACCCACCTCATGACCCATACCCCACCCACCTCATGACCCATACCCCACCCACCTCATGACCCATACCCCACCCACCTCATGACCCATACCCCACCCACCTCATGACCCATACCCCACCCACCTCATGACCCATACCCCACCCACCTCATGACCCATACCCCACCCACCTCATGACCCATACCCCACCCACCTCATGACCCATACCCCACCCACCTCATGACCCATACCCCACCCACCTCATGACCCATACCCCACCCACCTCATGACCCATACCCCACCCACCTCATGACCCATACCCCACCCACCTCATGACCCATACCCCACCCACCTCATGACCCATACCCCACCCACCTCATGACCCATACCCCACCCACCTCATGACCCATACCCCACCCACCTCATGACCCATACCCCACCCACCTCATGACCCATACCCCACCCACCTCATGACCCATACCCCACCCACCTCATGACCCATACCCCACCCACCTCATGACCCATACCCCACCCACCTCATGACCCATACCCCACCCACCTCATGACCCATACCCCACCCACCTCATGACCCATACCCCACCCACCTCATGACCCATACCCCACCCACCTCATGACCCATACCCCACCCACCTCATGACCCATACCCCACCCACCTCATGACCCATACCCCACCCACCTCATGACCCATACCCCACCCACCTCATGACCCATACCCCACCCACCTCATGACCCATACCCCACCCACCTCATGACCCATACCCCACCCACCTCATGACCCATACCCCACCCACCTCATGACCCATACCCCACCCACCTCATGACCCATACCCCACCCACCTCATGACCCATACCCCACCCACCTCATGACCCATACCCCACCCACCTCATGACCCATACCCCACCCACCTCATGACCCATACCCCACCCACCTCATGACCCATACCCCACCCACCTCATGACCCATACCCCACCCACCTCATGACCCATACCCCACCCACCTCATGACCCATACCCCACCCACCTCATGACCCATACCCCACCCACCTCATGACCCATACCCCACCCACCTCATGACCCATACCCCACCCACCTCATGACCCATACCCCACCCACCTCATGACCCATACCCCACCCACCTCATGACCCATACCCCACCCACCTCATGACCCATACCCCACCCACCTCATGACCCATACCCCACCCACCTCATGACCCATACCCCACCCACCTCATGACCCATACCCCACCCACCTCATGACCCATACCCCACCCACCTCATGACCCATACCCCACCCACCTCATGACCCATACCCCACCCACCTCATGACCCATACCCCACCCACCTCATGACCCATACCCCACCCACCTCATGACCCATACCCCACCCACCTCATGACCCATACCCCACCCACCTCATGACCCATACCCCACCCACCTCATGACCCATACCCCACCCACCTCATGACCCATACCCCACCCACCTCATGACCCATACCCCACCCACCTCATGACCCATACCCCACCCACCTCATGACCCATACCCCACCCACCTCATGACCCATACCCCACCCACCTCATGACCCATACCCCACCCACCTCATGACCCATACCCCACCCACCTCATGACCCATACCCCACCCACCTCATGACCCATACCCCACCCACCTCATGACCCATACCCCACCCACCTCATGACCCATACCCCACCCACCTCATGACCCATACCCCACCCACCTCATGACCCATACCCCACCCACCTCATGACCCATACCCCACCCACCTCATGACCCATACCCCACCCACCTCATGACCCATACCCCACCCACCTCATGACCCATACCCCACCCACCCATACCCCACCCACCTCATGACCCATACCCCACCCACCTCATGACCCATACCCCACCCACCTCATGACCCATACCCCACCCACCTCATGACCCATACCCCACCCACCTCATGACCCATACCCCACCCACCTCATGACCCATACCCCACCCACCTCATGACCCATACCCCACCCACCTCATGACCCATACCCCACCCACCTCATGACCCATACCCCACCCACCTCATGACCCATACCCCACCCACCTCATGACCCATACCCCACCCACCTCATGACCCATACCCCACCCACCTCATGACCCATACCCCACCCACCTCATGACCCATACCCCACCCACCTCATGACCCATACCCCACCCACCTCATGACCCATACCCCACCCACCTCATGACCCATACCCCACCCACCTCATGACCCATACCCCACCCACCTCATGACCCATACCCCACCCACCTCATGACCCATACCCCACCCACCTCATACCCCACCCACCTCATGACCCATACCCCACCCACCTCATGACCCATACCCCACCCACCTCATGACCCATACCCCACCCACCTCATGACCCATACCCCACCCACCTCATGACCCATACCCCACCCACCTCATGACCCATACCCCACCCACCTCATGACCCATACCCCACCCACCTCATGACCCATACCCCACCCACCTCATGACCCATACCCCACCCACCTCATGACCCATACCCCACCCACCTCATGACCCATACCCCACCCACCTCATGACCCATACCCCACCCACCTCATGACCCATACCCCACCCACCTCATGACCCATACCCCACCCACCTCATGACCCATACCCCACCCACCTCATGACCCATACCCCACCCACCTCATGACCCATACCCCACCCACCTCATGACCCATACCCCACCCACCTCATGACCCATACCCCACCCACCTCATGACCCATACCCCACCCACCTCATGACCCATACCCCACCCACCTCATGACCCATACCCCACCCACCTCATGACCCATACCCCACCCACCTCATGACCCATACCCCACCCACCTCATGACCCATACCCCACCCACCTCATGACCCATACCCCACCCACCTCATGACCCATACCCCACCCACCTCATGACCCATACCCCACCCACCTCATGACCCATACCCCACCCACCTCATGACCCATACCCCACCCACCTCATGACCCATACCCCACCCACCTCATGACCCATACCCCACCCACCTCATGACCCATACCCCACCCACCTCATGACCCATACCCCACCCACCTCATGACCCATACCCCACCCACCTCATGACCCATACCCCACCCACCTCATGACCCATACCCCACCCACCTCATGACCCATACCCCACCCACCTCATGACCCATACCCCACCCACCTCATGACCCATACCCCACCCACCTCATGACCCATACCCCACCCACCTCATGACCCATACCCCACCCACCTCATGACCCATACCCCACCCACCTCATGACCCATACCCCACCCACCTCATGACCCATACCCCACCCACCTCATGACCCATACCCCACCCACCTCATGACCCATACCCCACCCACCTCATGACCCATACCCCACCCACCTCATGACCCATACCCCACCCACCTCATGACCCATACCCCACCCACCTCATGACCCATACCCCACCCACCTCATGACCCATACCCCACCCACCTCATGACCCATACCCCACCCACCTCATGACCCATACCCCACCCACCTCATGACCCATACCCCACCCACCTCATGACCCATACCCCACCCACCTCATGACCCATACCCCACCCACCTCATGACCCATACCCCACCCACCTCATGACCCATACCCCACCCACCTCATGACCCATACCCCACCCACCTCATGACCCATACCCCACCCACCTCATGACCCATACCCCACCCACCTCATGACCCATACCCCACCCACCTCATGACCCATACCCCACCCACCTCATGACCCATACCCCACCCACCTCATGACCCATACCCCACCCACCTCATGACCCATACCCCACCCACCTCATGACCCATACCCCACCCACCTCATGACCCATACCCCACCCACCTCATGACCCATACCCCACCCACCTCATGACCCATACCCCACCCACCTCATGACCCATACCCCACCCACCTCATGACCCATACCCCACCCACCTCATGACCCATACCCCACCCACCTCATGACCCATACCCCACCCACCTCATGACCCATACCCCACCCACCTCATGACCCATACCCCACCCACCTCATGACCCATACCCCACCCACCTCATGACCCATACCCCACCCACCTCATGACCCATACCCCACCCACCTCATGACCCATACCCCACCCACCTCATGACCCATACCCCACCCACCTCATGACCCATACCCCACCCACCTCATGACCCATACCCCACCCACCTCATGACCCATACCCCACCCACCTCATGACCCATACCCCACCCACCTCATGACCCATACCCCACCCACCTCATGACCCATACCCCACCCACCTCATGACCCATACCCCACCCACCTCATGACCCATACCCCACCCACCTCATGACCCATACCCCACCCACCTCATGACCCATACCCCACCCACCTCATGACCCATACCCCACCCACCTCATGACCCATACCCCACCCACCTCATGACCCATACCCCACCCACCTCATGACCCATACCCCACCCACCTCATGACCCATACCCCACCCACCTCATGACCCATACCCCACCCACCTCATGACCCATACCCCACCCACCTCATGACCCATACCCCACCCACCTCATGACCCATACCCCACCCACCTCATGACCCATACCCCACCCACCTCATGACCCATACCCCACCCACCTCATGACCCATACCCCACCCACCTCATGACCCATACCCCACCCACCTCATGACCCATACCCCACCCACCTCATGACCCATACCCCACCCACCTCATGACCCATACCCCACCCACCTCATGACCCATACCCCACCCACCTCATGACCCATACCCCACCCACCTCATGACCCATACCCCACCCACCTCATGACCCATACCCCACCCACCTCATGACCCATACCCCACCCACCTCATGACCCATACCCCACCCACCTCATGACCCATACCCCACCCACCTCATGACCCATACCCCACCCACCTCATGACCCATACCCCACCCACCTCATGACCCATACCCCACCCACCTCATGACCCATACCCCACCCACCTCATGACCCATACCCCACCCACCTCATGACCCATACCCCACCCACCTCATGACCCATACCCCACCCACCTCATGACCCATACCCCACCCACCTCATGACCCATACCCCACCCACCTCATGACCCATACCCCACCCACCTCATGACCCATACCCCACCCACCTCATGACCCATACCCCACCCACCTCATGACCCATACCCCACCCACCTCATGACCCATACCCCACCCACCTCATGACCCATACCCCACCCACCTCATGACCCATACCCCACCCACCTCATGACCCATACCCCACCCACCTCATGACCCATACCCCACCCACCTCATGACCCATACCCCACCCACCTCATGACCCATACCCCACCCACCTCATGACCCATACCCCACCCACCTCATGACCCATACCCCACCCACCTCATGACCCATACCCCACCCACCTCATGACCCATACCCCACCCACCTCATGACCCATACCCCACCCACCTCATGACCCATACCCCACCCACCTCATGACCCATACCCCACCCACCTCATGACCCATACCCCACCCACCTCATGACCCATACCCCACCCACCTCATGACCCATACCCCACCCACCTCATGACCCATACCCCACCCACCTCATGACCCATACCCCACCCACCTCATGACCCATACCCCACCCACCTCATGACCCATACCCCACCCACCTCATGACCCATACCCCACCCACCTCATGACCCATACCCCACCCACCTCATGACCCATACCCCACCCACCTCATGACCCATACCCCACCCACCTCATGACCCATACCCCACCCACCTCATGACCCATACCCCACCCACCTCATGACCCATACCCCACCCACCTCATGACCCATACCCCACCCACCTCATGACCCATACCCCACCCACCTCATGACCCATACCCCACCCACCTCATGACCCATACCCCACCCACCTCATGACCCATACCCCACCCACCTCATGACCCATACCCCACCCACCTCATGACCCATACCCCACCCACCTCATGACCCATACCCCACCCACCTCATGACCCATACCCCACCCACCTCATGACCCATACCCCACCCACCTCATGACCCATACCCCACCCACCTCATGACCCATACCCCACCCACCTCATGACCCATACCCCACCCACCTCATGACCCATACCCCACCCACCTCATGACCCATACCCCACCCACCTCATGACCCATACCCCACCCACCTCATGACCCATACCCCACCCACCTCATGACCCATACCCCACCCACCTCATGACCCATACCCCACCCACCTCATGACCCATACCCCACCCACCTCATGACCCATACCCCACCCACCTCATGACCCATACCCCACCCACCTCATGACCCATACCCCACCCACCTCATGACCCATACCCCACCCACCTCATGACCCATACCCCACCCACCTCATGACCCATACCCCACCCACCTCATGACCCATACCCCACCCACCTCATGACCCATACCCCACCCACCTCATGACCCATACCCCACCCACCTCATGACCCATA
Organism: Microglena sp. YARC; assembly: GCA_022414725.1. Classification (NCBI taxonomy): domain Eukaryota; kingdom Viridiplantae; phylum Chlorophyta; class Chlorophyceae; order Chlamydomonadales; family Chlamydomonadaceae; genus Microglena; species Microglena sp. YARC. The sequence goes on from JAJSRW010000748.1 coordinate 21,107, forward strand.
CCCCACCCACCTCATGACCCATACCCCACCCACCTCATGACCCATACCCCACCCACCTCATGACCCATACCCCACCCACCTCATGACCCATACCCCACCCACCTCATGACCCATACCCCACCCACCTCATGACCCATACCCCACCCACCTCATGACCCATACCCCACCCACCTCATGACCCATACCCCACCCACCTCATGACCCATACCCCACCCACCTCATGACCCATACCCCACCCACCTCATGACCCATACCCCACCCACCTCATGACCCATACCCCACCCACCTCATGACCCATACCCCACCCACCTCATGACCCATACCCCACCCACCTCATGACCCATACCCCACCCACCTCATGACCCATACCCCACCCACCTCATGACCCATACCCCACCCACCTCATGACCCATACCCCACCCACCTCATGACCCATACCCCACCCACCTCATGACCCATACCCCACCCACCTCATGACCCATACCCCACCCACCTCATGACCCATACCCCACCCACCTCATGACCCATACCCCACCCACCTCATGACCCATACCCCACCCACCTCATGACCCATACCCCACCCACCTCATGACCCATACCCCACCCACCTCATGACCCATACCCCACCCACCTCATGACCCATACCCCACCCACCTCATGACCCATACCCCACCCACCTCATGACCCATACCCCACCCACCTCATGACCCATACCCCACCCACCTCATGACCCATACCCCACCCACCTCATGACCCATACCCCACCCACCTCATGACCCATACCCCACCCACCTCATGACCCATACCCCACCCACCTCATGACCCATACCCCACCCACCTCATGACCCATACCCCACCCACCTCATGACCCATACCCCACCCACCTCATGACCCATACCCCACCCACCTCATGACCCATACCCCACCCACCTCATGACCCATACCCCACCCACCTCATGACCCATACCCCACCCACCTCATGACCCATACCCCACCCACCTCATGACCCATACCCCACCCACCTCATGACCCATACCCCACCCACCTCATGACCCATACCCCACCCACCTCATGACCCATACCCCACCCACCTCATGACCCATACCCCACCCACCTCATGACCCATACCCCACCCACCTCATGACCCATACCCCACCCACCTCATGACCCATACCCCACCCACCTCATGACCCATACCCCACCCACCTCATGACCCATACCCCACCCACCTCATGACCCATACCCCACCCACCTCATGACCCATACCCCACCCACCTCATGACCCATACCCCACCCACCTCATGACCCATACCCCACCCACCTCATGACCCATACCCCACCCACCTCATGACCCATACCCCACCCACCTCATGACCCATACCCCACCCACCTCATGACCCATACCCCACCCACCTCATGACCCATACCCCACCCACCTCATGACCCATACCCCACCCACCTCATGACCCATACCCCACCCACCTCATGACCCATACCCCACCCACCTCATGACCCATACCCCACCCACCTCATGACCCATACCCCACCCACCTCATGACCCATACCCCACCCACCTCATGACCCATACCCCACCCACCTCATGACCCATACCCCACCCACCTCATGACCCATACCCCACCCACCTCATGACCCATACCCCACCCACCTCATGACCCATACCCCACCCACCTCATGACCCATACCCCACCCACCTCATGACCCATACCCCACCCACCTCATGACCCATACCCCACCCACCTCATGACCCATACCCCACCCACCTCATGACCCATACCCCACCCACCTCATGACCCATACCCCACCCACCTCATGACCCATACCCCACCCACCTCATGACCCATACCCCACCCACCTCATGACCCATACCCCACCCACCTCATGACCCATACCCCACCCACCTCATGACCCATACCCCACCCACCTCATGACCCATACCCCACCCACCTCATGACCCATACCCCACCCACCTCATGACCCATACCCCACCCACCTCATGACCCATACCCCACCCACCTCATGACCCATACCCCACCCACCTCATGACCCATACCCCACCCACCTCATGACCCATACCCCACCCACCTCATGACCCATACCCCACCCACCTCATGACCCATACCCCACCCACCTCATGACCCATACCCCACCCACCTCATGACCCATACCCCACCCACCTCATGACCCATACCCCACCCACCTCATGACCCATACCCCACCCACCTCATGACCCATACCCCACCCACCTCATGACCCATACCCCACCCACCTCATGACCCATACCCCACCCACCTCATGACCCATACCCCACCCACCTCATGACCCATACCCCACCCACCTCATGACCCATACCCCACCCACCTCATGACCCATACCCCACCCACCTCATGACCCATACCCCACCCACCTCATGACCCATACCCCACCCACCTCATGACCCATACCCCACCCACCTCATGACCCATACCCCACCCACCTCATGACCCATACCCCACCCACCTCATGACCCATACCCCACCCACCTCATGACCCATACCCCACCCACCTCATGACCCATACCCCACCCACCTCATGACCCATACCCCACCCACCTCATGACCCATACCCCACCCACCTCATGACCCATACCCCACCCACCTCATGACCCATACCCCACCCACCTCATGACCCATACCCCACCCACCTCATGACCCATACCCCACCCACCTCATGACCCATACCCCACCCACCTCATGACCCATACCCCACCCACCTCATGACCCATACCCCACCCACCTCATGACCCATACCCCACCCACCTCATGACCCATACCCCACCCACCTCATGACCCATACCCCACCCACCTCATGACCCATACCCCACCCACCTCATGACCCATACCCCACCCACCTCATGACCCATACCCCACCCACCTCATGACCCATACCCCACCCACCTCATGACCCATACCCCACCCACCTCATGACCCATACCCCACCCACCTCATGACCCATACCCCACCCACCTCATGACCCATACCCCACCCACCTCATGACCCATACCCCACCCACCTCATGACCCATACCCCACCCACCTCATGACCCATACCCCACCCACCTCATGACCCATACCCCACCCACCTCATGACCCATACCCCACCCACCTCATGACCCATACCCCACCCACCTCATGACCCATACCCCACCCACCTCATGACCCATACCCCACCCACCTCATGACCCATACCCCACCCACCTCATGACCCATACCCCACCCACCTCATGACCCATACCCCACCCACCTCATGACCCATACCCCACCCACCTCATGACCCATACCCCACCCACCTCATGACCCATACCCCACCCACCTCATGACCCATACCCCACCCACCTCATGACCCATACCCCACCCACCTCATGACCCATACCCCACCCACCTCATGACCCATACCCCACCCACCTCATGACCCATACCCCACCCACCTCATGACCCATACCCCACCCACCTCATGACCCATACCCCACCCACCTCATGACCCATACCCCACCCACCTCATGACCCATACCCCACCCACCTCATGACCCATACCCCACCCACCTCATGACCCATACCCCACCCACCTCATGACCCATACCCCACCCACCTCATGACCCATACCCCACCCACCTCATGACCCATACCCCACCCACCTCATGACCCATACCCCACCCACCTCATGACCCATACCCCACCCACCTCATGACCCATACCCCACCCACCTCATGACCCATACCCCACCCACCTCATGACCCATACCCCACCCACCTCATGACCCATACCCCACCCACCTCATGACCCATACCCCACCCACCTCATGACCCATACCCCACCCACCTCATGACCCATACCCCACCCACCTCATGACCCATACCCCACCCACCTCATGACCCATACCCCACCCACCTCATGACCCATACCCCACCCACCTCATGACCCATACCCCACCCACCTCATGACCCATACCCCACCCACCTCATGACCCATACCCCACCCACCTCATGACCCATACCCCACCCACCTCATGACCCATACCCCACCCACCTCATGACCCATACCCCACCCACCTCATGACCCATACCCCACCCACCTCATGACCCATACCCCACCCACCTCATGACCCATACCCCACCCACCTCATGACCCATACCCCACCCACCTCATGACCCATACCCCACCCACCTCATGACCCATACCCCACCCACCTCATGACCCATACCCCACCCACCTCATGACCCATACCCCACCCACCTCATGACCCATACCCCACCCACCTCATGACCCATACCCCACCCACCTCATGACCCATACCCCACCCACCTCATGACCCATACCCCACCCACCTCATGACCCATACCCCACCCACCTCATGACCCATACCCCACCCACCTCATGACCCATACCCCACCCACCTCATGACCCATACCCCACCCACCTCATGACCCATACCCCACCCACCTCATGACCCATACCCCACCCACCTCATGACCCATACCCCACCCACCTCATGACCCATACCCCACCCACCTCATGACCCATACCCCACCCACCTCATGACCCATACCCCACCCACCTCATGACCCATACCCCACCCACCTCATGACCCATACCCCACCCACCTCATGACCCATACCCATACCCCACCCACCTCATGACCCATACCCCACCCACCTCATGACCCATACCCCACCCACCTCATGACCCATACCCCACCCACCTCATGACCCATACCCCACCCACCTCATGACCCATACCCCACCCACCTCATGACCCATACCCCACCCACCTCATGACCCATACCCCACCCACCTCATGACCCATACCCCACCCACCTCATGACCCATACCCCACCCACCTCATGACCCATACCCCACCCACCTCATGACCCATACCCCACCCACCTCATGACCCATACCCCACCCACCTCATGACCCATACCCCACCCACCTCATGACCCATACCCCACCCACCTCATGACCCATACCCCACCCACCTCATGACCCATACCCCACCCACCTCATGACCCATACCCCACCCACCTCATGACCCATACCCCACCCACCTCATGACCCATACCCCACCCACCTCATGACCCATACCCCACCCACCTCATGACCCATACCCCACCCACCTCATGACCCATACCCCACCCACCTCATGACCCATACCCCACCCACCTCATGACCCATACCCCACCCACCTCATGACCCATACCCCACCCACCTCATGACCCATACCCCACCCACCTCATGACCCATACCCCACCCACCTCATGACCCATACCCCACCCACCTCATGACCCATACCCCACCCACCTCATGACCCATACCCCACCCACCTCATGACCCATACCCCACCCACCTCATGACCCATACCCCACCCACCTCATGACCCATACCCCACCCACCTCATGACCCATACCCCACCCACCTCATGACCCATACCCCACCCACCTCATGACCCATACCCCACCCACCTCATGACCCATACCCCACCCACCTCATGACCCATACCCCACCCACCTCATGACCCATACCCCACCCACCTCATGACCCATACCCCACCCACCTCATGACCCATACCCCACCCACCTCATGACCCATACCCCACCCACCTCATGACCCATACCCCACCCACCTCATGACCCATACCCCACCCACCTCATGACCCATACCCCACCCACCTCATGACCCATACCCCACCCACCTCATGACCCATACCCCACCCACCTCATGACCCATACCCCACCCACCTCATGACCCATACCCCACCCACCTCATGACCCATACCCCACCCACCTCATGACCCATACCCCACCCACCTCATGACCCATACCCCACCCACCTCATGACCCATACCCCACCCACCTCATGACCCATACCCCACCCACCTCATGACCCATACCCCACCCACCTCATGACCCATACCCCACCCACCTCATGACCCATACCCCACCCACCTCATGACCCATACCCCACCCACCTCATGACCCATACCCCACCCACCTCATGACCCATACCCCACCCACCTCATGACCCATACCCCACCCACCTCATGACCCATACCCCACCCACCTCATGACCCATACCCCACCCACCTCATGACCCATACCCCACCCACCTCATGACCCATACCCCACCCACCTCATGACCCATACCCCACCCACCTCATGACCCATACCCCACCCACCTCATGACCCATACCCCACCCACCTCATGACCCATACCCCACCCACCTCATGACCCATACCCCACCCACCTCATGACCCATACCCCACCCACCTCATGACCCATACCCCACCCACCTCATGACCCATACCCCACCCACCTCATGACCCATACCCCACCCACCTCATGACCCATACCCCACCCACCTCATGACCCATACCCCACCCACCTCATGACCCATACCCCACCCACCTCATGACCCATACCCCACCCACCTCATGACCCATACCCCACCCACCTCATGACCCATACCCCACCCACCTCATGACCCATACCCCACCCACCTCATGACCCATACCCCACCCACCTCATGACCCATACCCCACCCACCTCATGACCCATACCCCACCCACCTCATGACCCATACCCCACCCACCTCATGACCCATACCCCACCCACCTCATGACCCATACCCCACCCACCTCATGACCCATACCCCACCCACCTCATGACCCATACCCCACCCACCTCATGACCCATACCCCACCCACCTCATGACCCATACCCCACCCACCTCATGACCCATACCCCACCCACCTCATGACCCATACCCCACCCACCTCATGACCCATACCCCACCCACCTCATGACCCATACCCCACCCACCTCATGACCCATACCCCACCCACCTCATGACCCATACCCCACCCACCTCATGACCCATACCCCACCCACCTCATGACCCATACCCCACCCACCTCATGACCCATACCCCACCCACCTCATGACCCATACCCCACCCACCTCATGACCCATACCCCACCCACCTCATGACCCATACCCCACCCACCTCATGACCCATACCCCACCCACCTCATGACCCATACCCCACCCACCTCATGACCCATACCCCACCCACCTCATGACCCATACCCCACCCACCTCATGACCCATACCCCACCCACCTCATGACCCATACCCCACCCACCTCATGACCCATACCCCACCCACCTCATGACCCATACCCCACCCACCTCATGACCCATACCCCACCCACCTCATGACCCATACCCCACCCACCTCATGACCCATACCCCACCCACCTCATGACCCATACCCCACCCACCTCATGACCCATACCCCACCCACCTCATGACCCATACCCCACCCACCTCATGACCCATACCCCACCCACCTCATGACCCATACCCCACCCACCTCATGACCCATACCCCACCCACCTCATGACCCATACCCCACCCACCTCATGACCCATACCCCACCCACCTCATGACCCATACCCCACCCACCTCATGACCCATACCCCACCCACCTCATGACCCATACCCCACCCACCTCATGACCCATACCCCACCCACCTCATGACCCATACCCCACCCACCTCATGACCCATACCCCACCCACCTCATGACCCATACCCCACCCACCTCATGACCCATACCCCACCCACCTCATGACCCATACCCCACCCACCTCATGACCCATACCCCACCCACCTCATGACCCATACCCCACCCACCTCATGACCCATACCCCACCCACCTCATGACCCATACCCCACCCACCTCATGACCCATACCCCACCCACCTCATGACCCATACCCCACCCACCTCATGACCCATACCCCACCCACCTCATGACCCATACCCCACCCACCTCATGACCCATACCCCACCCACCTCATGACCCATACCCCACCCACCTCATGACCCATACCCCACCCACCTCATGACCCATACCCCACCCACCTCATGACCCATACCCCACCCACCTCATGACCCATACCCCACCCACCTCATGACCCATACCCCACCCACCTCATGACCCATACCCCACCCACCTCATGACCCATACCCCACCCACCTCATGACCCATACCCCACCCACCTCATGACCCATACCCCACCCACCTCATGACCCATACCCCACCCACCTCATGACCCATACCCCACCCACCTCATGACCCATACCCCACCCACCTCATGACCCATACCCCACCCACCTCATGACCCATACCCCACCCACCTCATGACCCATACCCCACCCACCTCATGACCCATACCCCACCCACCTCATGACCCATACCCCACCCACCTCATGACCCATACCCCACCCACCTCATGACCCATACCCCACCCACCTCATGACCCATACCCCACCCACCTCATGACCCATACCCCACCCACCTCATGACCCATACCCCACCCACCTCATGACCCATACCCCACCCACCTCATGACCCATACCCCACCCACCTCATGACCCATACCCCACCCACCTCATGACCCATACCCCACCCACCTCATGACCCATACCCCACCCACCTCATGACCCATACCCCACCCACCTCATGACCCATACCCCACCCACCTCATGACCCATACCCCACCCACCTCATGACCCATACCCCACCCACCTCATGACCCATACCCCACCCACCTCATGACCCATACCCCACCCACCTCATGACCCATACCCCACCCACCTCATGACCCATACCCCACCCACCTCATGACCCATACCCCACCCACCTCATGACCCATACCCCACCCACCTCATGACCCATACCCCACCCACCTCATGACCCATACCCCACCCACCTCATGACCCATACCCCACCCACCTCATGACCCATACCCCACCCACCTCATGACCCATACCCCACCCACCTCATGACCCATACCCCACCCACCTCATGACCCATACCCCACCCACCTCATGACCCATACCCCACCCACCTCATGACCCATACCCCACCCACCTCATGACCCATACCCCACCCACCTCATGACCCATACCCCACCCACCTCATGACCCATACCCCACCCACCTCATGACCCATACCCCACCCACCTCATGACCCATACCCCACCCACCTCATGACCCATACCCCACCCACCTCATGACCCATACCCCACCCACCTCATGACCCATACCCCACCCACCTCATGACCCATACCCCACCCACCTCATGACCCATACCCCACCCACCTCATGACCCATACCCCACCCACCTCATGACCCATACCCCACCCACCTCATGACCCATACCCCACCCACCTCATGACCCATACCCCACCCACCTCATGACCCATACCCCACCCACCTCATGACCCATACCCCACCCACCTCATGACCCATACCCCACCCACCTCATGACCCATACCCCACCCACCTCATGACCCATACCCCACCCACCTCATGACCCATACCCCACCCACCTCATGACCCATACCCCACCCACCTCATGACCCATACCCCACCCACCTCATGACCCATACCCCACCCACCTCATGACCCATACCCCACCCACCTCATGACCCATACCCCACCCACCTCATGACCCATACCCCACCCACCTCATGACCCATACCCCACCCACCTCATGACCCATACCCCACCCACCTCATGACCCATACCCCACCCACCTCATGACCCATACCCCACCCACCTCATGACCCATACCCCACCCACCTCATGACCCATACCCCACCCACCTCATGACCCATACCCCACCCACCTCATGACCCATACCCCACCCACCTCATGACCCATACCCCACCCACCTCATGACCCATACCCCACCCACCTCATGACCCATACCCCACCCACCTCATGACCCATACCCCACCCACCTCATGACCCATACCCCACCCACCTCATGACCCATACCCCACCCACCTCATGACCCATACCCCACCCACCTCATGACCCATACCCCACCCACCTCATGACCCATACCCCACCCACCTCATGACCCATACCCCACCCACCTCATGACCCATACCCCACCCACCTCATGACCCATACCCCACCCACCTCATGACCCATACCCCACCCACCTCATGACCCATACCCCACCCACCTCATGACCCATACCCCACCCACCTCATGACCCATACCCCACCCACCTCATGACCCATACCCCACCCACCTCATGACCCATACCCCACCCACCTCATGACCCATACCCCACCCACCTCATGACCCATACCCCACCCACCTCATGACCCATACCCCACCCACCTCATGACCCATACCCCACCCACCTCATGACCCATACCCCACCCACCTCATGACCCATACCCCACCCACCTCATGACCCATACCCCACCCACCTCATGACCCATACCCCACCCACCTCATGACCCATACCCCACCCACCTCATGACCCATACCCCACCCACCTCATGACCCATACCCCACCCACCTCATGACCCATACCCCACCCACCTCATGACCCATACCCCACCCACCTCATGACCCATACCCCACCCACCTCATGACCCATACCCCACCCACCTCATGACCCATACCCCACCCACCTCATGACCCATACCCCACCCACCTCATGACCCATACCCCACCCACCTCATGACCCATACCCCACCCACCTCATGACCCATACCCCACCCACCTCATGACCCATACCCCACCCACCTCATGACCCATACCCCACCCACCTCATGACCCATACCCCACCCACCTCATGACCCATACCCCACCCACCTCATGACCCATACCCCACCCACCTCATGACCCATACCCCACCCACCTCATGACCCATACCCCACCCACCTCATGACCCATACCCCACCCACCTCATGACCCATACCCCACCCACCTCATGACCCATACCCCACCCACCTCATGACCCATACCCCACCCACCTCATGACCCATACCCCACCCACCTCATGACCCATACCCCACCCACCTCATGACCCATACCCCACCCACCTCATGACCCATACCCCACCCACCTCATGACCCATACCCCACCCACCTCATGACCCATACCCCACCCACCTCATGACCCATACCCCACCCACCTCATGACCCATACCCCACCCACCTCATGACCCATACCCCACCCACCTCATGACCCATACCCCACCCACCTCATGACCCATACCCCACCCACCTCATGACCCATACCCCACCCACCTCATGACCCATACCCCACCCACCTCATGACCCATACCCCACCCACCTCATGACCCATACCCCACCCACCTCATGACCCATACCCCACCCACCTCATGACCCATACCCCACCCACCTCATGACCCATACCCCACCCACCTCATGACCCATACCCCACCCACCTCATGACCCATACCCCACCCACCTCATGACCCATACCCCACCCACCTCATGACCCATACCCCACCCACCTCATGACCCATACCCCACCCACCTCATGACCCATACCCCACCCACCTCATGACCCATACCCCACCCACCTCATGACCCATACCCCACCCACCTCATGACCCATACCCCACCCACCTCATGACCCATACCCCACCCACCTCATGACCCATACCCCACCCACCTCATGACCCATACCCCACCCACCTCATGACCCATACCCCACCCACCTCATGACCCATACCCCACCCACCTCATGACCCATACCCCACCCACCTCATGACCCATACCCCACCCACCTCATGACCCATACCCCACCCACCTCATGACCCATACCCCACCCACCTCATGACCCATACCCCACCCACCTCATGACCCATACCCCACCCACCTCATGACCCATACCCCACCCACCTCATGACCCATACCCCACCCACCTCATGACCCATACCCCACCCACCTCATGACCCATACCCCACCCACCTCATGACCCATACCCCACCCACCTCATGACCCATACCCCACCCACCTCATGACCCATACCCCACCCACCTCATGACCCATACCCCACCCACCTCATGACCCATACCCCACCCACCTCATGACCCATACCCCACCCACCTCATGACCCATACCCCACCCACCTCATGACCCATACCCCACCCACCTCATACCCCACCCACCTCATGACCCATACCCCACCCACCTCATGACCCATACCCCACCCACCTCATGACCCATACCCCACCCACCTCATGACCCATACCCCACCCACCTCATGACCCATACCCCACCCACCTCATGACCCATACCCCACCCACCTCATGACCCATACCCCACCCACCTCATGACCCATACCCCACCCACCTCATGACCCATACCCCACCCACCTCATGACCCATACCCCACCCACCTCATGACCCATACCCCACCCACCTCATGACCCATACCCCACCCACCTCATGACCCATACCCCACCCACCTCATGACCCATACCCCACCCACCTCATGACCCATACCCCACCCACCTCATGACCCATACCCCACCCACCTCATGACCCATACCCCACCCACCTCATGACCCATACCCCACCCACCTCATGACCCATACCCCACCCACCTCATGACCCATACCCCACCCACCTCATGACCCATACCCCACCCACCTCATGACCCATACCCCACCCACCTCATGACCCATACCCCACCCACCTCATGACCCATACCCCACCCACCTCATGACCCATACCCCACCCACCTCATGACCCATACCCCACCCACCTCATGACCCATACCCCACCCACCTCATGACCCATACCCCACCCACCTCATGACCCATACCCCACCCACCTCATGACCCATACCCCACCCACCTCATGACCCATACCCCACCCACCTCATGACCCATACCCCACCCACCTCATGACCCATACCCCACCCACCTCATGACCCATACCCCACCCACCTCATGACCCATACCCCACCCACCTCATGACCCATACCCCACCCACCTCATGACCCATACCCCACCCACCTCATGACCCATACCCCACCCACCTCATGACCCATACCCCACCCACCTCATGACCCATACCCCACCCACCTCATGACCCATACCCCACCCACCTCATGACCCATACCCCACCCACCTCATGACCCATACCCCACCCACCTCATGACCCATACCCCACCCACCTCATGACCCATACCCCACCCACCTCATGACCCATACCCCACCCACCTCATGACCCATACCCCACCCACCTCATGACCCATACCCCACCCACCTCATGACCCATACCCCACCCACCTCATGACCCATACCCCACCCACCTCATGACCCATACCCCACCCACCTCATGACCCATACCCCACCCACCTCATGACCCATACCCCACCCACCTCATGACCCATACCCCACCCACCTCATGACCCATACCCCACCCACCTCATGACCCATACCCCACCCACCTCATGACCCATACCCCACCCACCTCATGACCCATACCCCACCCACCTCATGACCCATACCCCACCCACCTCATGACCCATACCCCACCCACCTCATGACCCATACCCCACCCACCTCATGACCCATACCCCACCCACCTCATGACCCATACCCCACCCACCTCATGACCCATACCCCACCCACCTCATGACCCATACCCCACCCACCTCATGACCCATACCCCACCCACCTCATGACCCATACCCCACCCACCTCATGACCCATACCCCACCCACCTCATGACCCATACCCCACCCACCTCATGACCCATACCCCACCCACCTCATGACCCATACCCCACCCACCTCATGACCCATACCCCACCCACCTCATGACCCATACCCCACCCACCTCATGACCCATACCCCACCCACCTCATGACCCATACCCCACCCACCTCATGACCCATACCCCACCCACCTCATGACCCATACCCCACCCACCTCATGACCCATACCCCACCCACCTCATGACCCATACCCCACCCACCTCATGACCCATACCCCACCCACCTCATGACCCATACCCCACCCACCTCATGACCCATACCCCACCCACCTCATGACCCATACCCCACCCACCTCATGACCCATACCCCACCCACCTCATGACCCATACCCCACCCACCTCATGACCCATACCCCACCCACCTCATGACCCATACCCCACCCACCTCATGACCCATACCCCACCCACCTCATGACCCATACCCCACCCACCTCATGACCCATACCCCACCCACCTCATGACCCATACCCCACCCACCTCATGACCCATACCCCACCCACCTCATGACCCATACCCCACCCACCTCATGACCCATACCCCACCCACCTCATGACCCATACCCCACCCACCTCATGACCCATACCCCACCCACCTCATGACCCATACCCCACCCACCTCATGACCCATACCCCACCCACCTCATGACCCATACCCCACCCACCTCATGACCCATACCCCACCCACCTCATGACCCATACCCCACCCACTCTCATGACCCATACCCCACCCACCTCATGACCCATACCCCACCCACCTCATGACCCATACCCCCCACCCACCTCATGACCCATACCCCACCCACCTCATGACCCATACCCCACCCACCTCATGACCCATACCCCACCCACCTCATGACCCATACCCCACCCACCTCATGACCCATACCCCACCCACCTCATGGACCCATACCCCACCCACCTCATGACCCATACCCCACCCACCTCATGTGACCCATACCCCACCCACCTCATGACCCATACCCCACCCACCTCATGACCCATACCCCACCCACCTCAAACCCATACCCCACCCACCTCATGACCCCATACCCCACCCACCTCATGACCCATACCCCACCCACCTTCATGACCCATACCCCACCCACCTCATGACCCATACCCCACCCACCTCATTGACCCATACCCCACCCACCTCATACCCATACCCCACCCACCTCATGACCTATATGACCATACCCCACCCACCTCATGTCCCATACCCCACCCACACCCAACCCCACCCACCTTTTGACCCATACCCCACCCACCTCATGACCCATACCCCACCCCACCTCATGACCATACCCCACCCACCTTTGACCCATGACCCATTACCCCACCCACCTACATGACCCATACCCCACCACCCTCTACCTCCCCACCCCCCATACCCCACCCACTCACCTACCCACCCACCTTGACCCATACCCCACCCACCTCATGACCCATACCCCACCCACCTCACCCATACCCCACCCACCTTTTGACCCATACCCCACCCACCTCATGACCTCCCCACCCACCTCATTACCCATACCCCCACCCACCTCATGACCCATACCACACCTCATGACCCATACCCCACCACGACCACCCGCCACCCACCTCATACCCATACCCCACCCACCCCCAACCCCACCACCTACATCCTGTACAACCCCTGATTACCCCACCCCCACCTCATGACCCCCCCCCCCATACCCCATACCACCCGTCATGACCCATATACCCCCATCCATCCCATTCCATCCACCCCCCACCATACCTCAATAGCCACCTCAATGATCCCCCCAATCTCAAATGACACGACCCACCACCCCCACACCCTCCGCAACAACCACACCATCAGATATCTCTACTAACTAATTCGCCACCCATATATACCCCCATATCCACCCCATCCTAATGACCCACCACCACCCACACCTCATGATCCCATACCCCATTCAGACCCACCATGAATGACCCACCCTCACTTTCATGCGCACCCATACCCCACCCACACACCCTCGTCCATCAAAGCCCCACCCCTTGTCTCTATATAATTGACTCACCCACCTCTGCCCCCAATTACCCCATCACCCACAATACATCCATACAACCACTCACCTCATATTAACACCCCCCGATCCGCAACCCCACCCACTCGACGCTGACAACATAAACCTCACCCTCTCCCACCCACCCCGACCACGCCAGGGATCATATAAAACCACCATCTACACACCAGTACCATCCCTCATGACCGTAGCCATTACCCGATCCCAGCACACATCCCCATAGCCACACCTTTACAATGACCAAAATACACCAAGATCATATTATTTCACTTGCAAAACTACCCTCCCAAACACCCCCCTCAAACTACCACCAAATAACACCCCTCTCTAAATTAACCCCACCCACGTCTAACCATCAAAAGTACATGACACTAAACGGCACCTTCAGTGAAGCCCCCCCACCGACCCAATACTCCCACACCCACACCGCCTACCAAGTCACCCACCAAATAGGCCACACCTCTAACCCAATCAATAACCTACACCAGTGTACCACCACCACCCGTACCTTCTATTTACCAACTCCCCCCCCACCTGCTCAAACCCCACCCAACTGCCCATAGCCACCTCCGCTTTGGTGATCATAACCGACCCCAAACCCACAACCTTTCTCACTACCAACAACCAAACGTACTATTCACTCCCCGATCTCACCTACCCCATACCGTTACTGTCATTTGAGCCTCACAACACCACCCACATTATACCCAATGACCTCATGCACCCAAATCCCACCTACCCATATATACCCACAAACCCATCACTTCATCCCCTCAACCCCACCCACCAAATCCCCATCCTGTTATCCCCCCCCACTCTACTGATTTGACCCCAACCCACCTCAGACCCAATACCCCACCCACCTTCCCATACCCCACCACACCTCCATACCCACCCACCCACCTGACCCATCCACATAACACCCCACTAACCCCTCATACTCAAACTCCCCCCCACCCATCCCACTCTCCGGCCCAACAACCCACCCACACCCACCTCTTACCACACTACTCACCCCCTATATACCCACACAATCACCTGCATACCCAGAACCCCACCCACTATCTTTACCAATACATCCCTCTACCCAACCACCACCTCCCAACCTGTGACCTATAATCCCCCACCACCACCTCATGACCCCACCACACCTCCATGACCATACCCCATATCACCTCCATGACCCATACACCCACCCCATGACCTAACTAATACCCCATACCCCACCCACCTCATATTTACGCCCACCCACCTTAATGACCACATACCCACCCCACCTCCTACCCAATGACTCCACCACCCACCTATGGACCAAACCCAGTAGAGCGACAGCGAGCGCCCATACACTGCTATACA
>JAJSRW010000749.1:0-21635 GCA_022414725.1 Microglena sp. YARC
AAGAAGAGAGATTGAAGCTTTGTTTCATGGCCCAGACTTGAGTGCTGCATACGCACATCTTTAGCCATGGCAGCAGCAAGTCATCAATACCACACCATTCACACACAACAACATCAGTTAGCTCACCACGAAGACCTAAACCACGACCACACAACCAAACAACCCGAGATTCACCAGGACAGCCACCCACCCAACCCACCTTTCCAGACCACCACACAACCAACTCCTACACTACAAACCGCAGCATGTCTCCAGCCACTACCTCACCGACCCAGCCCACACCAGTCTCTCAGCCAAACACCAAACACACATATCCACGCCAACACCCCACAACGCTCCAGCCACATCAAGATCCACGAAACAAACCACCCCACTGACTCCCACACCACACCCAACCCACACCCCCAGAACTCCCCAGCTCTAGCATCTCTTCCTCATAAACAATGGCTTCAAACACATTCCATTTATCCATGATCCCATCCCTCAAGTGAGAGCTACAAACATTGACTACTGAGAGTTAGGAGGCGGGCCGACTCTTGCGATGGTTACAATTGCTGTGAACTCCTCTACTTGAAACAACCTTCTTATCATTATGCAACGAAATGCCTACAGTCTGACTAGGGCTAAGTTAAACATGTATATTGTATACCATACGCAATTTAGATTTATAATCATATGATATCATAACTTGGTTCTTCCATGTGGTGTCCACTGTTTTCTTTTTTAGTTGGCGCGCACCGAAGCAGCTTCATCCAAGCTCCATTACCCAGCAAGCTGTATAGCGTTCCAGCTCGCTTGGGATGACAGTCATGCTGGGCTGTCAGACACACGAACTAGCTTTCATGTTTGGACAGAGGATGGGAAGTGTGACCTGCGTGGAACTGCGACACATAGCCCCAAAAAAGGATAGCAGTGGTGGTGTCCTCTAACTTCACGCTCTTGAGAGTGAACCCATCAATTACTCGGATGTCTTAACAAATTTCAAATTCGATTGCATACTTGGCGGCAGTATAGAGAGAGAGCAACATCATATGGTATGCCCAGCTCCCGTAAACTGAGATGAACCCGACTACTCAAAGCGATTATCAGACGATTCACTACAGCCCATTATCAGTGAACTAAGGAGGTGGGTCTATTGTTAACACAGTGTTGCGTCCGAAGCAGATATAGCGTGTGGAGCAGAGCAGGGGTACGGTCCCACTACTTCCGGCACTACAGTCACTCTGGAGCGAGTCGGAGGTTTCGTTGTCATCCGCGAGATGGGACTGGTCCAGTCGACGCTCATAGAAATGTTCTCTCGCCGCGTACGACCGTGTTTCCGATTATGACGGATGTTAGCCCCAACCATGGTATTATCATTATATCGTCACTGTCTCAAAGCATCATCTGATCGCTTCCTCCAACCACACGGATTGGGACTGGTTATCTGCTAGTGAAGCCTCCAAGGTAAACACAGGCTATACAAGCCAGATCGTATAGCCCTAAACCTTAATAACCTAAATCCTAAACCCTACAAACCCGAGGAAGATCTGGCGTATGGGATGACTGGCTTTGTGGCTCATTGGAGCTCTCCCTACAGAACCACACGGGATGGGCAGATGCTCTAATCCACGGGCAACCAGGTGGCCAGCTACAACTCCCTGTTCTGAAAAGTGCATGGCCATGCAGTACCTCAACAACCAATAACAGCTCATAACATGTTAAGAGACTGGCATACACTATGATGTTGACCAAAGGGCGAGTATCTGACATCATATGCTAGTCATGCAAATCCATAGTATCATTGGCTAGTTATATAAACACTTGTTGTGGAACTTTAGACCAGCCAGACTGACGCGTGCATGATATGATATCATAATATGACAAGCATATCATATGAAATCAATATTTTTTTGCCATTCCCTATGCAGTAGCATCAAGCAACACCATAATAACATATCAACGGGCAGTGCTGCCTTGTTGTCCACATCAGCGCTATCTTTTTGTCCACCTCAGCGCTGTCTGGTTGTCCACATGAGCGCTGTCTTGTTGTCCACCTCAGCGCTGTCTTTGTCCCCTTAGCGCTGTTTGTGGTACCACCTCAGCGGCTGTCTGGTTGTCCACCTCAGCGGCTGACAACCACGACTTGTCCACAATCAAGCGCTGTCCTTGTTGTCCGCATCAGCGCTGTCTTCGTCTCGTCTGCCACATCAGCAGCCACCTTGTCTGTCGTCGCACCCAATCAGCCCGCTGTCCCTTGTTGTCCACTCGCTCAGCACTTGTCATGTTTTCCACCTCAGCGCTGTCAAAGTGTTGTCGCTACCTCAGCGCTGTCTTTGTATGTCTACACTCAGCGTGTCCGTGCATCTGGGTTGTCCACTCAGCGCTGTCTCATGGTCTTGTCCGTACCTCCTCAGTGCTGTCCTGGTTGTCACCTCCTCAGCGCTGTCCTGTTGTCCACATCAGTGCCTCTGTCTTGTTGGCTACCAAACCTATTCAGGTGGTATGCTTGTCCACTCTTCAGGGCTGATCGAGTGTAAACCACACTTCGCTCGGAGCTGTTCCTGTTGTCCACACTCGACGCGCTGTCTTGTCGGTGTTCCAGCGCGCGAGCAGCTCGCATCTTGTTGTCCACCTCAGTGCGTTGCAACCACACAGCCGCTGTTACTAATAATTGCCTCAGCACTGCTCTGGTTGTTGCGGTCGCACCTCAGCGCTGTCTTACTCGCGCACATAGTGCACTCTCAAAAGCGCTGTCTGCGTTGTCCACGTCAAGCGCTGTCTTGATATCGAGCTCCACATCAGCAAATGTATGTTGTTCACTATCAGCACTGTCCCTTGTTTGTAGCTCCACCTCAGTCGGGCAGCACCTCCCCCGGCTGTCAGTTGCAAGGTGGGATGCAAGAAGAACAAAATCAGGGGACGTGTTTGAATGGCTAATTTCTGATGGAGTTTCAGCACTTGCATTCAAATGGGTATTACACATCATGCCATGGAATGTCATGGTAGTACGTACATGTACGTATGTATATATAGTACAGATGTACATGGAGCAGTGGAGGCCTGGAAGAAATTGTACACCAGCCACCACTGAGCGCACATGCCCCACTCATGCATCCGTCCCAAGCCCAGTCACAGCAACAAGCCACATGCCCCATGCGTCCGCCACACCCCCTAGTCAGAGTCGGAACCCGAAGGTCGCACCGAGATCTTGCCACCACAAGCAGCTCGAGGTTGACAAAAACCCTAGTGGCAGCGGGGGAATTTCCACCCATCCCAATCGCGGCAGGTTGCACGACGGTGTCCAGTTGATGAGACTCGGACAGCTCGCGATGTAGTCGCCAGCGACACGCTCGAACCTATCCGCTAACTACCCGCGCTGGTGGCTACCGCACAGGCACAGGCAGTCTATATTTTCCAACCCGGCATATTCGCAGGCTTACCTGGGTCGCGCATGCTTGAAGCTTGGCGTGAGCAGCTGCGTGCCTCCACAAGGTCTGTGGCCAGGCCCCTAGGTTTGACAAGGCTATATTCAGGCTTGCTGCAGTGCCGAGGGCGTCAGGTGCTGCTTCCACGGAGCCCGCAAGGGTTCGCCTAGGATTAGGGGTATGCAGTTTTGACGCGCATGTAGGTTTGCTGACTCGGACTGGCAATAATTATAATAAAACTCGTCTTAGGCGCTAACAAGTAAGCTGAGTGAAGAGAGGAAGAAAGTAAGTCTAACGCCTAAAGCAAGACCGCTATGGAAGAAAATAAGCCTGAGATCACCCTGCCCGATAGAAGAAAGTACGTATTCTACGACGAATTGGAAGATAGCAGAGATCAAGGATGCAATCGCGTTGAAGATAGAAGCAATCATGTCTGTAATCGATTTGAAGAACGAAGAAGAGTTGAGGCGCCCATGTTGAGTTACTCGTCTTCAGTCGCCTTGCTTTTGCGCACTGTTTACAAAAGAGGTCAGGACGCGAGATCAATGAGACGTAGGACGGTTTTGACAATTGTCCGTTTTAAGTAGGAGAGCTCAGATCTAAGGGTAGAGACTCGCTAGGGTTACCTTCCCTGGACCTCTAGGAAAGGAAAGCGGTAGCTACAACAAGTAGGTGCATGGTTCATCTAGAGAGGGACGGCAGGGATACAGAGAGGCAGTCAACAGCTAAACGCTGTGCACGCACATAAATGTAAAAGGAAGAGAAGGGATGAGAAGAGGAACAAAACAACCGAATTTCGGCTTCCTTCTGGTGTTTCCGCCCGCGCCCCGCGCCGCCCGCGTTCCGCCCGTGTGGATTTTTGATCCGCGCTCGTCACTAGGGGTGTATTTGTGTGCGGTTGTGCGATGTGTGTTCTAACCTTGTTTGCTGCCCTCGGTGGCTGTTCTTCCGGAATGAGTGCCAGGTTAATAAGTTACGGAGATCGCTCCAACACGGTCTGTATGGGGCAGCCTATCCGAAGCCTATCCAGGGAGATGACAACAGTAACAGACGAAACGCTATAATCGAATGTACAAAATTCCAGAGCAGCTGTCCAGCTGCTTCAATACAACTCAACACATTCTAGAACCTTTCTGCCCCACATCGAAACCTCTAACGGTTCCTCTTACGGGCCTTGTCCCGAATTGATCATGTACTGTATTGTGTGTGTGTAGTGTGTGTGTGTGTGTGGTGGGGTGGGGTGGGGTGGGGGCAGGGAGGGATTGTGTGTGAGAGTTTGGGGGTTCGTGTGTGTGTGTCCCAACATGTGTGTGTGTGTTGTGTGTGTGTGTTGTGTGTGTGTGTGTGTGTGTGGTGGGGGGGGGGGGGGGGGGGGGGGGGGGGGGGGGAGGGATTGTGTGTGGGGGTCTTCTGCTGCACTATTATTTTATTATATCAGTAGTGAAGAAGCAAATGCTATGTCCGGGCCCAATGGAATGTCCTCAACTTGGATGTGTGGGAGGGAAACTTGATACACCGAGTATTACCTTAAAAGATTAAGTGGATGGCGAATTATAATATCATATGATACCATGTCATATTTCATCACCATATGATATCATATGGATGCCGGCAGCCTGTCTATGCTAACAGTAACTATTGAAACTACAATATCGTTTTTTTTAATTGATGTAATTTTGTATGATATCATATGATATCATATTCGCCATTGGTCAGTATCATATGATTTGCCCATCCCCTATGAAAGAGACCTTCCACATGGATTGATCCGTAACATGGCTAGGTTCAGAACGGCTCTTCACAAGTGGAAAATAGGTGGAAATAGGTGGCAAATGCGAGACGTAAACTCAATGCGAGATGTAATGATCAGAACCCGATTTCCCAATCTGAGAACAAAATGATCCCATTACATTACATTACATTACATTACATTACATTACATGTTAAGTCCTACTTGACACCCCGCGAGGGTGTATTTAGACTCTGTGCTTTAAAAAAAAGAAAAAGCACCCACAAAGCAAAAAAACCCCCCCCATTACATCAGGGGTGTGTCGAGGACAAACAAACCAAACTCCCAACCACCGTTTTGGTGGCGTAGGTATTAAACCCCTTAGAGCCGGACCCAGATCTCAACCACTTACAGTGGCGGAGGTAAGAAGCTAACAAATGAGAAGTCACAAGAAGAAGAAAAAAAAGGGATGATAAATTACGGTGCCACTAAGCAGTCCAGGGCTTCCTGTCTTGCTCTTCTCCATACATTGCTTGATGAGCAATCCTAAGATGGAAGGGCGCGAAGGCGCCTCTGTATATCAATGAGTGTTTGAGGTTTAACCCCCCTTATTAGACTATTAGAAGCCCATAAAATGTACTACACTCAGTCCACCCTATAATTAACGACCCAACTGGGACTCCCGAAAATCCCCCCTTAGAGGCCATAAAAATGTACTACAGCCAGTTCCACCCCGAGGTCCACCCGCGTAAACTTAAGGCCCCCCCAACTAGGACCCCAAAGCCCCCTTCAAGGCCAGCATAAAAAAATCTCTAATCAGTATTGCTTTTAACCTGCTTTAAACTATGTAAATGATACTGCGATTATTTGGGTCCAGTTCATACAATGTTTTCTTTTCGCCCTTCCTATCACGGTTGGGCAAGTCCCTTTGGCGAGCGTCTGCGCCGAGGACAAGGTATCTGACTCACTCATAGCACACACCAACATGCTGGCTTCTGGTTCACTGAAGTAGAAGAGACCCATACAGCTGGCCACCACATCTGTGATCTGAGATCCGAGATTATAATATCTGAGATCCGAGATCTAAGATCTTGAGATCAGGTGGCTGAAGGAAAAGCTTCTCCTCTTTTCCTCTGCCATGCTGGTGTTGGGGAGGCTGCTCTTAGTTACTAATTACCAGCTACTAGCTACTAGCTAAATCCAGCTCATGAAACTCTGCCCATGCTGGTGCAGGGGAGGCTGCTCTTAGGTACTAATTTACCAAGCTCCTAGCTACATACAGCTCATCACCTCTCACTCGACTTCATGAGGGCTGCCAGGTTCACGGAGGCTCGCCGCCCCCGATCTGAGATCTGACGGCTGGACGGGGAAAAAGCTTCTCCTGCTTCCACTGCCAGCCTGGCAAGCGTCTGCCGAGGGCAAGGTATCTGACTCACACATGGCACACACCAGCATGCTGGCTTCTGGTTCGCTGAAGTAGAACAGACCCCATGCAGTTGCCACTTCGTCCGCATACGTCTCTATCCAGGCTGGGGTGAGGGGGGCTTTTAGGTTGACTAAGGCGCGGAATATGTTGGCAGGGCTTGGGGGCTGAACTGGCGAAGGATTTTCCTGCTCTGAGCCAAGTAGGCTTCCATGAATGTGTGAGGAGGAGGGCAACCCGAGGTGCAGCCAATGCTGAAATCAGTATAGACATCGCCTGGGGATTTTTTCAGCGCCGGAAGTAGCTGTGGCTCGCCACCCTGTGGAATTTGTCACACCCCGTGGGCGGTGGGTGGTGCGTTCAGTTCAGGGCGCGGTTGGGTGGGTGGTCAGTGGAGGGCGTCTGGTGGGAGGGTGGTCAGCCCTGAGGGCATTTTTTTTGGTTTGGTTGGGTGGGTGGTCAGTGGAGGGCGTTTGTTGGGTGGGGTGGGTGGTGGGTGGGTTGGATAACTTCTCCTCACATTACGTGGTCAGTGGAGGGTGTTCTGTTGGGTGGGTAGGGTGGAGTGGGTGGTCAGTGGAGCGTTTGCTGCGTTGGTTGGTTGGGTGGGTGGTTCAGTGGAGCGGCGTTTGGTTTGGGTGGGTGGTCAGAGGTGGCGTGGCAAGTGTGCGTGCCCGAGGGTCGTGGTTTGGTGGCTGGGTGCAGTGGGCGTTTGTGGGGCGTGGGTGGCAGACTGGGTGGGGTTTGGGGCGTTTGGTGGGTGGGTGGTTGGTTGGCGTTGGTCTAGTGGAGGGCGTTTGGTGGGTGGGTGGGTTGGTGGGTGGGTCAGGTCGTGGCGTTTGGTGGGTGGTGTGGTGTGGGTGGGTGGGTGGGTCAGTGGAGGGCGTTTGGTGGGGTGGGTGGTGTGTTGTCAGAGGTGGGCGTTTGGTGGGTGGTGGGTGGGTGGGTGGCAGTGGAGGGCGTTTGGGGTCGCAGTGGGTGGTGGCAGAGGTGGGACGTTTGGTGGGTGGGTGGGTGGGTGGGTGGTCAGTGGAGGGACGTTTGTTCGGGTGGGTGGTGGTGGTCGACGCTGGGCGTTTGGGGTGGCAGCTGGTCAGAGGGAGGGGCGTTTGGTGGTTGGTTGGTTGGGTTGGGTGGTCAGTGGAGGGCGTTGCGTGTGGTGGGTGGCTGTGTCAGAGCGTTTTGGGTGGTGGGTGGGTGGGTGGGGGTGGGTGGTCAGTGGAGGGCGTTTGGTGGGTGGGGTGGGTGGTCAGAGGTGGGCGTTTGGTGGGTGGGGTGGGTGGGTGGGTGGGTCAGTGAGGGCGTTTGGTGGTGGGTGGGTGGTCAGAGGTGGGCGTTTGTGGTGGGTGGGGGGTGGGTGGGTGGTCACGTGGAGGGCGTTGGTGGGTGGGTGGGTGGTCAGAGGTGGGCGTTTTGGTGGGTGGGTGGGTGGGTGGGTGGTCAGTGGAGGGCGTTTGGTGGGTGGGTGGGTGGTCAGAGGTGGGCGTTTGGTGGTGGGTGGGCTGGGTGGGTGGTGTTCAGTGGAGGGCGTTTGGTGGGTGGGTGGGTGGTCAGTGAAGGGCATTTGGTGGGTCTGTGGTCAGTGCGGGCATTTGGTGGGTTGGTGGTCAGAGGAGGACATTTGGTGGGTGGGGTTGGAAGGGTGGGGTGCGTGGTAAAGGAGGATCTGGTTTAACACGCACCTTAGGCAGAGCTGCTAGGAACTCTGCACTTGAACATGGCAAGGGTGTGAATAGGTTGGGATGGGGAGGTTGGTGGGGTGGGGTGGGAAGGTGGGGTGGGGTGGATAGGGTGGGGTGGGTGGTAAAGGAGGTTGGGAAGGGTGGGTAGGGTGGGGTGGGAAGGGTGGGGTGGGTGGTAAAGGAGGGTGGGAGGGTGGATAGGTGGGGTGGGTGGGGGTGGGTGGTAAAGGAGGGCCTGGTTGACATATTTGTTTGTTAGTGTTCAACTCACAGAGAATAATAATATAATCAAAGTTGATTTCTCTTAAAAGCCGAACACGCACCTGAAGGTAAAGGAGGGTGGGTAGGGTGGGGTGGGTGGTAAAGGAGGGTCTGGTTTAACACACACCTTAAGATAAAGGAGGGTGGGTAGGGTGGGGTGGGAAGGGTAGGGTGGGTGTAAAGGAGGGTGGGAAGGGTGGGGTGGGTGGTAAGGAGGGCCTGGGTTTAACACGCACCTTGAGCAGAGCTGATAGGAAGTCCTCGCTTGGACCGTAGCAAGGGTGTCAGTAGGTTGGGGTGGGGAGGTTGGGGTAAGAAGGGTCTTGGTTGACATCTTGTTTTTTGTAGTGTTTCAGATCACAGAGAAATAATGATGAACACACGTTTTCTTCTTCTTAAAAGCGGAACACGCACCTGAAGGTTAAAGAGGGTGGGTAGGGTGGGGTAGGTGGTAAAGGAGGGTCTGGTTTAACACGCACCTTGAGCAGAGCTGATAGGGAAGTCCTCCTTTGGAACGTAGCAAGCCTTATTCAGGCCACGCATAACTTGAGCCACCTGTTGAATGGTCAACTTCTGGGCCGTGACGTGCGGGCGTAGGCCATATTCAATGAGGTTGGTGGTCCACTGCTGAGGTGGGGTGATGTGCAGGCGCTCCAAGGAACCCAACATCTGCAAGCAGAGCTGAGGATTGCAGGTCCCAAATTTCAGCTCAGCAGCAGAGAGCCACTCCAGCACCCACTGGTTTGAGGGCTTTGCACCAAGGTCAGCTAGGGCACGCATCAGCTCCACCAGCTCCAAGACCGTCCAGCCCTGAAGCCCTAAACCCTTTGGCCATATCAGCTACTGAACCATCCTCGTCCAAGGTGATGGAGTCTTGGGCGTAGCCCCCCTCCTTCAGGGGGCTGTGGGGGCCACAGGTCAAGGTAGCTAGGCAGAAGCTCCACAGCCAATGAGAGGGGGGCTTGTGATCAAAGAAGGCCATAGTCTGGAGAATGACCAGGAGGTCGTAGGCGCTAGCTGTCCTGAGGTCCCGGTAACGGAGAGCAGCCAACCAGGAGTGTGGTAACTGGTGCCCCATTTTTCGAAAAGCCAACAGCATGCGGGTCAGATCCCCGTAGGTGAAGAATGGCAGCCTAGCCTGGGTGTGCCAGTGCACGGCGGACAGCCAGCTAGAGAGAACATCCCCCCAGGGGGACTGGGGGGCTGCGGTGACGAGGGTGGTGCGTGCTGCCCCTTCACCCGATTCCCCTTTCCTCGCCCCCTGTGCCAGCCTGGACTTTGGGGCAGCTTGAGCTTTTGGACCCACACCCTGACCTAGCGACCCCGAAACCATAACAGCCACCCCCGAAACCAGATCTGCCAGCTGATGGTCAGAGAAGGGGGCTGTGTGGCTGGGGGCTGTGGACGCGGCGGGGGGGTTGTAGCGGACAGAGGTTGTAGCAGACGGCATTGCCTTGCAAAGCTCGGCGTGGGACGCTGCCAGGAAGCTGCCAACCCAGTGGACCGGAGGGGTGTACCCTAGGGTGGAGATAGCACCAGCAACGCTGCACAGCTCCTGGAAAGAGTAGAAGTAAATAATTAAATAAACAAAACAAACAAATAAATAAATATAAAAACGAGCAGACAAACAAAAACATACACAAATAAATGGAAAAAAAAAAAAAAAAAAAAAAAAAATATATATATATATATACTTTTTCCATTATGGTCGGCTGCTTGAAGAGCTGTCCCTAAGATACAAGCTTCTCATCCAATCAGCTATTCCTTCCCCCCTACCTCTACCTACACAAACACACATTACGACGCACAACAAGTCACCATCGCCCCTCCCCCCCTACCTATAAACACACACACACACGTCACCATCGCCCCCCATCCCATAGCTGTTCTTGTCCTTTCCCTGTTCTTTTTCCTTGGTCACAGAGGGCTAGTTTTTAATCTGATGAGCACTTCCCTGGTTCCCCCCTTCAAAACAAAAAGTAAAGGAAAGTAAAAACAAACAAGTAAATACAAGTGAAACAAAACGCCCCCAATCCCACCTTGAGTCACATTGCCGGCTGCCCTTGGTGCTGAACCAAAGGGGAAAAAGGTAGAAACAAATGAGTACATAATATTGAAAAAACAAAAATGGCCCCAATCTCACGTTCTACCTCATGGTTGGATGCCCGAAGGGCTGAACCAAAGAAGGAAAACAAGTAAAAACAAATGAGTAAATAATAGTCAAACGAAACAAAATCGCCCCCAATCCCACATTGTTCCTCATGGTTGGCTGCCCAACGTGCTGAACCAACGAGGAAAAACAAGTAAAAACAAATGAGTAAATAATAGTCACACAAAACAAAATCGCCCCCCATCCCACATTGTTCCTCATGGTTGGCTGCCCAACGTGCTGACCCAAAGAATAAGAAAAAAGGAAAACAGGAAATGAGTAAATACTAGCTTTTATAAAAAAAAAAATCGTCCCAATCCCACCTTGTTCCTCATGGTTGGATGCTCTATGTGCTGAACCAAAGAAGAAAAACAAGTAAAATCAAGTGAGTATTTTTTAAATAATAGTAAAAAATGAAACAATAGTAAATAATAGTAAAACAAATCGTCCCAATCCCACCTTGTTCCTCTTGGTTGGCTGCCCTTAGTGCTGACCCAAAGAAGAATGACAAGTAAAAATAAATGAGTAAACAATAGAAAAAAAACGTAATCGGCCCCAATCCCACCTTGTTCCTCTTGGTTGACTGCCCTAAGAGCTGAACCAAAGAAGAAAAAACAAGTAAAAACAAATGAGTAAATAATAGTCAAACAAAACAAATTGTCCCCAGTCCCACATTGTTCCTCATGGTTGGCTGCCCAACGTGCTGACCCAAAGAAGAAGAAAAAAGGAAAACAGGAAATGAGTAAATACTAGCTTTTATAAAAAACAAAATCGTCCCAATCCCACCTTGTTCCTCATGGTTGGATGCTCTAAGTGCTGACCCAAAAAAGAAAAAAAGTAAAAACAAGTGAGTATTATTTAAATAATAGTAAAAATGGAAAAATAGTAAATAATAGTAAAACAAATCGTCCCCAATCCCACCTTGTTCCTCATGGTTGGCTGCCCAAAGTGCTGACCCAAAGAAGTTAGCAGCTCATCCAGCCAGCCTCGTGTTGGCAGGTACCTAGTGGCAACAAAATTGGTGTTTGTTAGTTAGTTAGTTAGTTGGCCAATTTGGTGTTTGGTTGTCAGTTCAGAAGCACGCATCTCATCCAGCCAGCCACGTGTTGGCAGGTACCTAGTTGCAACCCATTGGGTGCTTGTCAGTTGTTCGTTGTTGATTGTTGGTTGATTAGTCAATTTCATCCAGCCAGCCACATGTTGGCAGGTACCTAGTTGCAACCAAATTGGTGCTTGTCAGTTGTTGGTTGCCAGTTGTTGGTTGATTAGTCACTTTCATCCAGCCAGCTACGTGTTGGCAGGTACCTAGTTGCAACCCAATTGGTGTTTGTCAGTTAGTTAGTTAGTTAGTTAGTTGGCCGATTTGGTGTTTGGTTGTCAGTTCAGAAGCACGCATCTCATCCAGCCAGCCACATGCGTTGGCAGGTACCAAGTTGCAGCAAATTGGTGTTTGGTTGTCAGTTGGTGGTTGGAAGATGACAGTTGTTGGTTGTCAGTTAAGCACACCTCTCATCTAGCCAGCCGCGTGTTGGCAGGTACCTAGTTGTAACCAATCTGGTGTTTGGTTGTCAGTTGGTTAGCCAATTTGGTGTTTAGTTGTCAGTTGGATAGCCAATTTGGTGTTTGGTTGTCAGTTGGTTAGCCAATTCGGTGTTTGGTTGTCAGTTGGTTAGCCAATTCGGTGTTTGGGTTGTCAATGTGTTTGGTTGTCAGTTGGTGTTAGGCCAATTCGGTGTTTTTGGTTGTCAGTTTGGTTAGCCAATTCCGGTGTTTGGTTGTCAGTTGGTTAGCCAATCGGTGTTTGGTTGTCGGTGTTTGGTTGTCAGTTGGTTAGCCAATTCGGTGTTTGGTTGTCAGTTGGTTAGCCAATTCGGTGTTTTGTCAGTTGTCAGTTGGTTAGCCAATTCGGTGTTTGGTTGTCAGTTGGTTAGCCAATTCGGTGTTTGGTTGTCAGTTGGTTAGCCAATTCGGTGTTTGGTTGTCAGTTGGTTAGCCAATTCGGTGTTTGGTTGTCAGTTGGTTAGCCAATTCGGTGTTTGGTTGTCAGTTGGTTAGCCAATTCGGTGTTTGGTTGTCAGTTGGTTAGCCAATTCGGTGTTTGGTTGTCAGTTGGTTAGCCAATTCGGTGTTTGGTTGTCAGTTGGTTAGCCAATTCGGTGTTTGGTTGTCAGTTGCGTTAGCCAATTCGGTGTTTGGTTTGTCAGTTGGTTAGCCAATTCGGTGTTTGGTTGTCAGTTGGTTAGCCAATTCGGTGTTTGGTTGTCAGTTGGTTAGCCAATTTCGGTGTTTGGTTGTCAGTTGGTTAGCCAATTCGGTGTTTGGTTGTCAGTTGGTTAGCCAATTCGGTGTTTGGTTGTCAGTTGGTTAGCCCAATTCGGTGTTTGGTTGTCAGTTGGTTAGCCAATTCGGTGTTTGGTTGTCAGTTGTTAGCCAATTCGGTGTTTGGTTGTCAGTTGGTTAGCAATTCGGTGTTTGGTTGTCAGTTGGTTAGCCAATTCGGTGTTTGGTTGTCAGTTGGTTAGCCAATTCGGTGTTGGTTGTCAGTGGTTAGCCAATTCGGTGTTTGGTTGTCAGTTGGTTAGCCAATTCGGTGTTTGGTTGTCAGTTGGTTAGCCAATTCGGTGTTTGGTTGTCAGTTGGTTAGCCAATTCGGTGTTTGGTTGTCAGTTGGTTAGCCAATTCGGTGTTGGTTGTCACCCAATTCGGTGTTTGGTTGTCAGTTGGTTAGCCAATTCGGTGTTTGGTTGTCAGTTGGTTACCCAATTCGGTGTTTGGTTGTTAGTTGGTTAGTTGATATTTGTTGGATCAGTTTCCAATCCGGATCTGATCTGATCTGATTTGCGGGGGACCAAAATCGAAAGAACAAAACTTAAATATAAACCTGAACATTTCCTCTTCTTATTCCTCTTCTTAATTTGTCATAGATTTTCTGTTCTTTAATTTTCAAGACTGTTGGATCAGTATGTCTATATATGATTCATTATTTATGTATTATTTATTACCTACATACCTAGCATACGCCAGTGATGACAGCTGGCAAACCAAGCAGGAGGGAGGGCGCAGTAATCATCCCCTGGACTTTAACAACAACAACAACAACATACATACATGCATACACACCTAGCATACGCCAGTGATGACAGCTGGCAAACCAAGCAGGAGGGGGGGGGCGCAGTAATCATCCCCTGGACTTTAACAACAACAACAACAACAACATACATACATACATGCATACACACCTAGCATACGCCAGTGATGACAGCTGGCAAACCAAGCAGGAGGGGGGGCGCAGTCATCATCCCCTGGACTTTAACAACAACAACAAACAACAACAACAACATACATACATCTATATATATGTAGACATACATAGCTGCTAGGTAAAAGGTAGGGTTTCGTTCTTTCTTTCTTTCTTTCTTTCGTTCGTGTTGGTGTGTAGGGGGGCGGGTCCCCCGGACAATTACATTACTGTACTTCCGCGTAAAATTCAAAATTCCCCAGTCGCGTCTGTCAGCATCCAACTTCCACTCATCCGCATCAAAATTACACCTGTGCGCCATCGCCCTTTCCGTCCTGTCCCACTCTGTCCTGCGATACCCTGCCCTGCCCTGCCCTGCCCTTCGCGTGTCGCAATTCGCGATCCAGAAACAGGCTCCCGCATCATGCTGCCAGAATTTAAGAACTCCTGGTCGACTTCGTCCTCAACGTCCATGGCGCTCAGACTGTAAGTGTACAACCTATTGCTTCTTGAGGCCTTCATGCAGCAACAAACAGCGATATTAGATGCCAGAAGTACCGCTAACACTACGAGCCGTCGTGCAAGGCGAGCTCGGCTGAGATGAGCGTTGAGGAAAGGAAAGAGATTAACAAGCGTCAGCTTCTTGCCCGTGCTGCTGACCCACTATGCACGAGGCTGTCAAAGAGGCCCTGCGAATTTAGCATTAGCCAGTGACCAGATTTAAGGTTCCCAAACTGGGCAACTGCACCAGAAGAAGCTGCAAGTTTTTAGCTTTGCAATCGTGCAGAACCGGTGCTCTTGGCGTGATCGGAATCTGAGTGTTCGCAATTTTTGGTAGGTTCAATTCACGATATGCAATTTCCGTATGATCACAGCCCACAGCTGGAGCGCAGGGTACGAGGTAGGGATAAAGGAGGTCAGTGTACGTGCGTTTATGGTTGTTGGGGAAAGGAACGGTGGGAGGGCAGGGGGGGGGACGAGTGTGTGTGGATGGGGTGAGGGGCAGGGAGAGGTCGGGAACAGAAGGGGACACTGTTGGTCTGGCTGGGGGTGGGTTAGAATGGTATGCATGCATGGTAGGGGTGGGGGCCACAGCTGAGGGGGTACAGGTAGGGATGGCTGGAAGGTGTGTGGGGCAGGGGGGAGAAAGAGAGGGTGTGGCAATGGGGATGGGAGGCAGGAAGATTAAGGGGAAAGTCCTAGGGGGGGGGATAGAGTACAGAAGGGAAGGGGGCATGCTTTACATATTTTTCAGTTGCAAATGGGGAAATATTTTTGACTGAGTGCGTGTGAAGGGAAAGAGGGTGTGTGAGTGTGGAAAGGGGGGGGGGGGGGGGGGGGGGGGGTCATGCAAGGGCCTGACCCCTTCTGTAACCCTGAGCAGGCCAAAGGACCTGGGTGGGTGGGGGGTGATCCACCGAACACACGGGCAATGTACTAGTACATACATCTATATATATGTATACATACATGGATTATCGAGGTAGCGCTAGCTGGCTATAGGAGCTGGATATCGTTTACGGGTTAGGGTTCAGGGAACCACGCGAACCCAACTGTACCGACTTCCCGAAGTTCAAAATGACAGAGCACATGCGCCTTACAGTGCGACTTCCTACCTGACCCGAATTTTGAAATGACGGAGCACATGCGCCTCAGGAGCCAGAGGCCATGCCATCGCAACGCAATCAATTCAAGGTTGGCATTTAGCTGTTGCGAGGACCTGAACTTTCTTCATACCACCATGCTTTTTTTCTCCGCCTGCGAACGTTGCCACCATTCATTTCGCGCATGCGCACTATCATCATGCCATTTCCTCGCAATTGTCATGGTTTGCAGCCAGTGGATGCGATTATTCGAATTTTCATCGCCACCACCATTTCCTTTCCAGTGCTCGCGCTTGGACTAATCATCCTATCTATGCAATCTCTTTTCATTGCATCGATGATCGTTTAAGCACGGCGCCTGCATTATTTGATGCAGAAAGTGTTGACCGGATGGAAGTAAAAGTTTAAAGTGTACCACTCACTGAACGGGAAGGAGAAGCTGCAAATCAGTAGCTTCGAAATCGCGCAGATCCCGTGTTCTTGACGTCATCGGAAACTGAGCGTTTGCAAGATAGTGTTACGTTCAGTTCGTAGCCTACACTTTCTGCACGATCATAGGATTCACAGCCCGCAGCTGGATTGAAGTGTATGAGGTAGGGAGGGGGGGGGGGGGGGGGGGGGGGGGCACAGATTGAGCGGAGGGAAAAGGAAGGGGTGATAGGGTATATGTGTTGTTGCTTTGGATCCGGGGGAGATGGAGGGGATAGCGTCGAGCGAGGGTGGAGATGGCTGTGTGGTGTGTGAGGGGTAGGGGAGTGCGGGGGGGAGGGGAAAAGAGAGTGTTTGTCAAGGGGGATGGGGGGCAGGAGGAATGAAGGGGATCATGCAGGTCCTAGGGGGGGGGTATACAGAGTAGGGGCGGGGAGGGGAATGCTAACTGTATTTTCAGTCACAAAGGGGAAATGTTTTGACTGAGTGCATGTGAAAGGAATGGAGGGAGGGGGGGGGGGGGGGGGGAGGGCGTCTACAAAGGCGTAACCTCATTTGTAAGCCAGAGCAGGGAGCACAACCTGGGTGGGTGGGGTTGAGGTGGGGGGGTGGCCACCGGCCACACGGGCAATGTACTAGTACATACATACATTACACACACCTAGCATACGCCAGTGATGACAGCTGGAAAAACCAAGCAGAGAGGGCGGCGCCGTGATCACACTCTGTGATTGGCCTTGCTCTAGCACACCTATCCATCCAATCTTCTGGGGTCGCCAGCCTAACCTGCATATTGCCTGGGGTGGGATGGGGAGGGGCTTGGAGTGTGTTGGATTGGAGGTGGGGGTGGGGGGAGGGGTGGTTTAGGATATGGAGTGAAAGGTGGGTGGGGGGAGGGGGCAGCAGGGATACGGTGGGAGAGTGCGAGTGGAGGGTGGGGAGGGGGTACGTTTGGCGAGGGGTGGGATGGGAAAGATTGGAGAGGAGGGTAGGTTAGGGGAGTGGAATGAAGGGTGGGTGGGGGAGGGGGAAGCTTGGAGAGTCGGGTGTCGAAGGATGGGATGACTATAGGGAGGGTTGACGAGGGGGCTGGGATGGGGCAGGTTAGAGAAGTGGAGTGAAGGGTGGGGGAGGTTGGGGAAGTGGAGTGAAGCGTGGGTTGGGGGAGGGAAGAGGTTGGAGTGTGGTGGTGGAGGGTTAGGTGGGGGAGGCGTATTGAAGAGTCGGGATGGGATAGGATGGGTGGAAGACGGGGGAGCTCGGGAAAAGTGGCGTGGTGGGTTTGGGTGGAATGGTGAGGTTTGGGGAAGGGTAGGTCCTGGCGTCTTTAGGAGTGGGGCGATTGGGGAGGGCTAGAGAGTGGGGTGAGGGTGGGGTGGGGGTAGGGGAAGGGTTGCTAGTAGTTGGAGTGGAGGGGTGGTTGGGGGAGGGGAAGGTTGGAGAGTGGAATGAAGGGTGGGGGGGGGAGGGGAAGGTGTGAGAGTGGATTTGCTGAGAGGGTGTGTGAGGGGTGGATGGGGAGGGTTAGGAGTGGGTGTGGGTGGAGGGTTGGGGGGGGGCGGGTCAGCGAGGGGTGGGAAGATGGAGCAGGATAGAGAGTGGAAATGAAGGGTGAGGGGGGGAGGGGTAGTTTGGCGAGGGGGGGGTGGGGAAGGTTTGCGAGGGGTAGTTTAGGGAGTGAAATGAAGGGTTGGGGGGGGGAGGAGGCGAGGGGGGGAGTGGTGTGGAGGGTTGGGGTGGGGGAGGGGGATCTTGGGGAGTCGGGGTGGGATGGGTGGGGTGGGAGAGGGGGAAGCTTGGAGAGTGGCGGTGAAGGGTGGGGTGGGATTGTGGAGGGTTGGGGAGGGGTAGGTTGGCGAGGGTGGGATGGGTCAGGATAGAGAGTGGAGTGAAGGGTGGGGGGGGTGGAGGGCGAGGGTTGGGAGTGGGACGTGGAGAGTGGGGTGGAGGGTTGGGTGAGATAGGGGAGCTTGGAGAGTGGGGTTGGGATGGGGGGGGGGGGGGGGGGAGAGGGAGGAGCTTGGAGAGTGCGCGAGTGAAGGGCTGGGGTGGGATGTGGAGGGTTGGGGAGGGGGGTAGGTTGGCGAGGGGTGGATGGTCAGGATAGAGAGTGGAGTTGAAGGGTGGCGGACAGGAGAGGCGAAGGGTTGGGGCCGTAGTGGCGTGGAGAGTGGGGTGGAGTGGTTTGGTGTGCAGATAGGGGAGCTTGGAGAGTGGGTGGAGATGGGGGGGGGGGGGGGGGGGAGAGGGGGGAGCTTGGAGAGGTGGCTGTGAAGGGGTGGGGTGGGATGTGGCAGGTTGGGGAGGGGTAGGTTGGCGAGGAGGATGGGATGGGTCAGGATAGAGAGTGGAGTGAAGGGTGGGGGGGGGAGGGCGAGGGTTGGGACAGTGAGCCGCAGAATGTGCAGGTGAGGGTTGGGTGAGATGTAGGGGAGCTTGTAGAGTGGGGTCGGCAGGGGGGTGGGGGGCTTGGAGAGTGGGTGGGAGGGCGTGGGGAGTGGGGGGCTTGAAGTGGGGTGGGAGGGGGGGGGGAGGCTTGGAGAGTGGTGGGAGGTGGGGAGGTGGGGGGGCCCTTGAGAGTGGTGGGGGCTGGGAGGTGGGGGGAGTGGGGAGGGTGGAGGGGGTGGGGCTGGTGGGAGGGGGGATGGGGGGTAGGGGGGTGGAGGGGGGGGTGGCTAGGTGGAGGGGGGGGGGGGCTATCATTACGATCTATATATTTTCACCGTTGTAGACTACTAAGGGGTGGTGGGACTTTCACGGGGGACGGTGGTGGGGGGGGGGGGGCTTGAGAAGTGGGGTGGAGGGGGGGGGGGGGGGGCCTGGAGAGCTGGGGTGGGAGGGGGGGGGGGTCTGAGGCGGGGGGGGGGGGGGGGGGGGGGGCTTGTGAGAGTGGGGTGGAGGGTGGGGGGGCTTGGAGAGTGGGTGGGAGGGGCGGTGGGGGGGGGTGAGGGGGCTTGAGAGAGTGGGGTGGAGGGGGGGGCTAGGGGCTGGCTCTCATTGGTGGGGGGGGGGAGTGCGGGGGGAGGGTGTGGGGGGGCTTAGGAGAGTAATGGTTTTAGCTGTTGGTGCCTGGGGGGCTTGGAGTAGGGCCTGAGTTGCGAGTGGAGTGGGCGAGCAGGGGGGGCTTGGGGAGTAGTGGAGGGGGGGGAGGGGCGGGGCTTGGAGAGTGCAAGGGTGGGAGGGGGGGGGGGGGGGGGGGCGGGGCTTGGAGAGTGGGGGTGGGAGAGGGGGGGCGGGGGGGGGGGGGGGGCTTGGAGTAGTGCGGTGGGGAGGGGGGCAGCTTGGCGAGGGGTAGGTCTAGAGAGTGGAATGTGAAGGGAGAGGGGGGGGGGAGGGAGAAGGTTGGGGATCCAAAGAAGTAATCCCACATTATAGTTTTTATTGGAGGCGAGTGGAGGAGCTGAAGAGTGGAGTGGAGCACGCGTGTTGAGAGTGAGTTAGTATTGGGTTCTTGGTCGCTGTGAAGGTTGGAGGCTGTGGTGGATTGGCCGTGGGTTAGGTTGGCGCTGGAAGATTGGGGTGGAGGGTACTGGGTTATATTCTTGTAGAGGGGTAGCCTTGGGGAGCTCGGAGTGAAGGGTGGGGAGAGAGGGAGAGGGGGGGGGATTGGTGTATTGGAGAGGCGGGGGGGATAAGGGTTGGGTGGAGGGAGGGTCACGCTTGGAGAGTGGTGGTTGGGAGGGGGTGGGACGTGGCGCCGAAGGGAGGGGCTATGGGGAGGGGAGGCTTGGAGAGTGGGAGTTGCGCTTGGGCGAGGGGTGATATTTGGTTGCTGAGTTGTTATTCTGGGTGAAGGTGGGTAAACTTGCAGGGTAGCTTTGTTTAGGAGTGAAGAGTGAAGGGTGGGGGGGAAGGGGAGAGGGCGGTTGTGGCAGAGGTGGTGGTCGTGTAGGAGAGTGGGGTGGAGGCGGTTGGGTGGGGAGCGGGGGAGCTTGGACGAGGGAGGTGGAAGCTTTGGAGGGAGTGGCGAAGCGTGATAGTCGGCAGGGAGGGAGAGGGTTGGGGGGTAGTGTTTAGCGTGCATTCGTGAAGGGTGGTGGGAGGCGAGAGAGTTTTTTCTGGGCTTTTTGCAACCGTCTCGCGACCGTGGCGCTGTAGTGGGTGGGGGGTTGGGTGGGGGGGCAGGGGAGCTTGGAGAGTGGGATATGAGGGAGGGGGGGGGCTTGCTTGGAGAGTGTGGAGAGCTTTAGGTAAGGGTTGGATGCGGCGAGGGGTTATCTTGGCGAGCCAGGGGTAGGTTGGAGTGGAATGAAGGGTGGGTGAGGGGAGGATTGGGGAGTGGGGTGGAAGGGTGAGTGGGATGGGTGAGGGGAGTATGCGTTGGGAAGGGGGTAGGTTGGGCAGTGGATTGTATGAGGGGTGGTTGGGGAGGGAGAGGTTGGGAGTGTGGGGTGGAGGGTGACGGTGGGATGGAAAGGGTTGGGGAGGGGAAGGTTGGGAGAGTGGAGTTGAAGGGTGGGGGGGGAGGGGTGAAGGGTGGAGAGTGGAGTGGAGTAGGAAAGAAAAGAATGGGGGAAGAGAGGTATAGTTGTTTTTGCTTTGCTTTGTTTTGTTTATGTTTGTTATTCAATTTACTTTTAGGTATGGTCTTAGCATTGATTTGTGCTTGTTTTGTTGTCTTGTTTCATTGCCTTTAAGACAGCTTTCGCTTGCTTTACTTGCTGATTTCACATGGTAAAACAAAATTACAGTACACTCCTGTACGAAAGCGGCGTTGGGCAGTACACGGAACATTGTCCTGGGATCTGCCAGCTTACCCGGGTGTAGGGTATGCCATTACCTCCCCAGTCTGGAAGACTCCAATCCTGGGGCGATGGGATTGAAGCCATGCCAAGCTTGCGCTATGCATTTTCTTGATCCCAACACATTCTGGTACACATGGTACATTCATGGTAGAAACAATAACCTACAGTAGACAGTGCACTTGTACCACGTTGAGGGTACTTACCTGTATGTGTATATGTATGTTTACAGTCCGGAGGAGTGGCTAGCCCCCAAGTAGGCCAGAGGTGACGGCAAAGGACCATATACGCAGTGGTGAGCGTAGGGACTTCAACACTAATACAACACAACTGATGAACTGAACCCAAACAATCGAGGGGGAGTTTTTACCGACAGGGCCCTCATTGAGGTTTTGCTGCTCACAGGGAGGAGTGATATGCATTAAATTCTACAATATATGAAATCATCATCTCATTCACCTGTCCCATATGATCCCTGCCTTAGATGACTTCCACTCCTGGGGTAGATATGGGATTGAAGCCAGCAGGGGCCCAAGCCTTTGTTTCGCTTTTCTTGGCCCAACGTTCTCTGGTTACACACGGTGCAAACAACAAACCAAGTGGCGGTATGCAAAAACAAACAGTGGGCGAGTACAAGATCTATACTACTTATCTGTGTTGGCGCCAATGATGATCCCTGCCTAGATGTCTTTCAATTCCTGGGGAGAAGATAGGGATTAGAGTCTCACGGCCAGCTTTGCCCTTGCTTTTTCTGGCCCCGCCTTTCCTGGCCTATCACACTGGTGAGCAAAACAATAACAGGTGGCGATTGCTACAGCTTGGTGGTACGTGACGTTAACCATTGTACTATAGTCGAAGTTCACCCGTCTTCAGGACGTCCCACTAGCCATGGGCGATGAGGGCGATTATAGAGCCACGGCCAGCTATGATTGGCATTTTTGCCCTGACTCGCTGGTGTGGATGTTACTCAG
>JAJSRW010001893.1:0-20345 GCA_022414725.1 Microglena sp. YARC
AGGCCTTGAAGAGTGTTCAATGCTCTCTCTAAATATGTACCTAAAAAACCCTTTACCCCCAGGGGGTGAAGGGCATGGGAAGAAGCTTTTTTTCCTGGGAACCATATTTCACCCCCTTGAGGTCCCAAGAGCACTTGGCCCTCAAATATGGTCACAATACAAACCTGAATGATTTGTGTAACCAAATTTCATAGATTTATCATCGTCAGCCCAATTCCGACCATAGCCACCATTCTATCATGCTCTCTGTAGTACAATAGCCGGACATGTTTATAATGCTCTCTCCCTAATATCAACACTCCTCTCAAATATGTCAACCAAAAAAAATCATAGATTTGTTGTTGTACCATATTTACCTAAAGGCTCCCCTAAAGGCCTCGGCCTAAAAGGCTCGTCCCTAAAAGCTCGGCCTCGAAAGGCCCGGACCTAAAGCTCGGCCCCTAAAAGCGCTTCGCCCTAAAAAGCCGGTCCCCTAAGGCCTGAGAGAATCACTTGAGGTTACAGTAAAAAATCTATCCCGGTTTGTGCCATTATTTCCCCTCTCACTTCCCTGGTGCAATGCCTAAAGCATAGCCCGTTTGAAGTGAAGACAGGGCTGCCCAAAGGCCTTAGGAGCCAATGCCATCGGGCATAGCTCTATAGGGCAGGGTTCACCCTTTTATGGGGTTACCTTTAGGGGTTACCCTAGTGTACCGGCAGACTAGGGTGAGGAGGGTTTAGTCTTGACTCCTTACCTGAAAAGGGGTCCCAAACATAAAGAGTAGCCATTTAGCATTCCTAACTCCAAACCACCCCCCCCTAATAAGAAAGGGGGACGTGTATAAAGGGGTAAGGGGTTAAAAATATGGGGCCTTTATAAAGGGCCACCCATATTTGAAGATTCTTTAGCTAAGAATACGAGTTTTTTGAAGTTTGAATTCTTAGACCAAAATTAAAGAAGTTAATGGATTTCAACTTTTATCAACCCCTCCTAGGGGCCCAGGACACAGTACCCCCCCTAATTAAATAAGGTAGGGGGCCCGGATTTCACACCTTATTTTCATTAGGGGCGCTTACCCGTTAAATATATGTTAGTTCTGCAGGCCATAGCTTTACCCTATAAAGCGTTTTAACTAGTAATATATTATTAAGTTTAATCTGATACTTTAACTTAATATACCGTACCGTATATTGCGAGAAATTTTTATTTACCGCTCTATTATA
The DNA here is from genome assembly GCA_022414725.1 of Microglena sp. YARC. NCBI lineage: Eukaryota > Viridiplantae > Chlorophyta > Chlorophyceae > Chlamydomonadales > Chlamydomonadaceae > Microglena > Microglena sp. YARC. The sequence continues at coordinate 1,204 of JAJSRW010001893.1, forward strand.
GCTTTAGCTTATAAAAGCAACGTGACTCTAAGGGGAAAGGACTGCAAGAACGTAAAATTTCTCTTCTTAAATTGTTCTGGCTATATTTTCTTAAAAAAATATTTTCTAAGGGGCATTAACAAGTTAGCGCCCCCCATTATAGGGGAAGGACATAATAGCTATAAATAAAACTATAGATTTAACTATTTATATACTACCCACTCAGACGAGATGCATACGGCCGATATAATTAGCTAAAGCTATAATATGCCTTTATGTTGGGTTTGCCCATAGTTTTATTGACAAACCCAAAGCAATGTCTTTAGTGCTAAAGCTATTAATCTTTATGCATCAAAACACAATGAATCTGATTTTGAGCTCCAGCTTTAGCCTGTTAATTTTAATCAGGGTCATTATTTTAGGGTCCTTTTTAAAAAGGAGGGGCATAGCTTTAAGCTATAAAGCGTCTTGAACCCCATAAATAGGGGCCCGCGTTCAATATAAAATTAAGAAGCTTTTAGTCCCTTTTATATACTATATTGCCTTTAGGTTATAGCTTTATATGGGTCTTAGCACAGTATCCAATTAACCATAAAGTTTTTTTAGAAAATATTGTTTCTCTGCTTATATAAAACTATTCAACCCCCTCCCTTATTTTATTAGGGGGGGGGTTAATAAAGGGTTATTATATTTAAGAGTTATCCCAGTTTTTTTCTTTATCTTAATTTTGGACATCTACATACATGCAATAATTTAAAATATAGTAACGTAGTTATACTTCATATTTAAACACAAAATGAAAAAGTTATATATATATTAATCTAAGTTGTTATACATACTTGGCAATAGCTTTAGCTATAAAGCAATGGTTTTTGTTTTAAGTGCTCTCTCCTAGGCCCCTTAGGCCGAACCTTTAGGGTCCTAAATAGAAAGGGAAATATGGTCACAAAAATGGGATCACCCTAATGCCCTAAACAGGCAAGAGTGGGCCCCTTGAGATAGTTGGCATTAGGGGTGATCCCATTTTGTGACCATATTTTGCCCCTAGGATTCAGGCTCGGCCTAACCCTTTAGGGTAACCCTAAGGGAGGGCTAAGGGCTTGAGAGTGTTTGACGGCATTGGCCCCTACTTTTAAAGGGAAAGTTCTACTTAAAAAAACGGAAGTTAGACTCCCAGGGAGCGATCCTAAGACCAACCCAGAAGCAACACCCGCATGCATATTTAAGGAGGAGCAAAGCCCCTATTTAAGGGGCAAAGCCCCTAATAAGTTCTAGAAAGATAGGTTATAAACTTTTAAATATAGGCTTAAAGCCTATCTAAAAGAATAGAGTCAATACTCTAAGAAAAATAGAAAATTTAACTTTAAATGCCTTTCATGGGCAGAGTAAAGTCCATAAGACAAATTTTAGCCCAAGAACTAAAGCTATATCTACAGCTTATACAGCTTAACAGGCGGGTGCTTAATTAATTCATAGGCCCCATTTAAATAAAAAGTTAAAAAGGGGGTGCACCCATATTAATTGTATAGCTAAAGTATCATCCCCAGGGGGGGTCAAGCCCCCTTAAAATATAAAAAATAAAAGAGTCTAAGTGCGGCCTCATCCCCTCACCCCTTTATATCCTCCCCCCCTAATACGGAGACAGGGCCAATGCCTTTATATCCCCCCCCTAATAAGAAAGGGGCCAATGCCTTTATATCCCCCCCCTATTATAAGAAAGGGCCAATGCCTTTATATCCCCCCCCCTAATAAGAAGGGCCAATGCCCTTTATATCCCCCCCCTCTAATAAGAAAGGGGCCAATCCCTTTATATCCCCCCCCCTAATAAGAGGGGGGGTAGGTAGTATGGGCAGGTTTCAGCCCCTTGGGGCATAGCCCTTGTCTTTCACCCTCTGGGGTGAGGGGGGGTAGTATGGGCCTCTATCGGGACTAAAGGGCTATTGCCCTAACCCCTTTAATACCCCCCTAATTAAAAAGCCCTAAAGAGGCCCACTCAGGTGCCTTACCTTCCTTTCCCCTTTCCCCTTCCCTTGGGGTTACCCTAATCTAAAGGGTTTAGGGGTTACCCTAATCTAACAGGGGTTAGGGTACCTAATCTAAAAGGGTTAGGGCCCTTAGGTGGTTGGTATGGGGTTAGGCGCACTTGGCCCCCTTTACCCAGGGGGGGTTGGGCATTGGCCCTTTACCCCAGGGGGGTTAGGGCATTGGCCCCTTTACCCCAGGGGGGTGTTAGGGCATTGGCCCCTTTACCCCAGGGGGGTTAGGGCATTGGCCCTTACCCCAGGGGGGTTAAGGGCATTGGCCCCTTTACCCCAGGGGGGTTAGGGCATTGGCCCCTTTACCCCAGGGGGTTAGGGCATTGGCCCCTTTACCCCAGGGGGGGTAGGGCATTGCCCCTTTTACCCCAGGGGGGTTTAGGGCATTGCCTTTCCTCCAGGGCATTGCCCCTTTACCCCAGGGGGGTTCCTAGGGGACCAACCCCCCGGAGTTAAGAACCCCCTCTAATGAATGAAATAAGGGACCACCCCTAATGCCTAGATCAGGGCAGAACCCTTTTAGGGCAGGGGGGGTACCTTATTTAAAAGCGGGGGTTAAATAAGGGTGGTCCCCAATTTAAATTTAAAAGAGAGTGTTTAGTTTAGGGATCCCCCCTTTAAAATTTTAAAATTAGGGCAAAAAAAAATAAGGGGCAAGAGGGGGCAAAGCCCCCCCATAGCCCTTTTAAAATAAAATAAGGTCGCTTCCCCAGGGGTACCTAAGGTGGCTTTATAGGGGAATAATATTATTTATGTCCACCCCAATAGCTTTAAAGCTATGGGGCCAAAAACTTTGGTTTCTAGCTGTCTTTAAAGACCATAAAGCTATAATAAGGGTGGCCTGGTTTAGTTGTGAAGACAGATAGAGCCCACAAGACAGTTTTGAAAATCTAACTAAAGCTTATTAAAACTATCTCTTTTTTTTACAAAAAAAATAACACCTAACCCCAGCTAAAAGAGTAAGTTAGCATTATTTTAAGCGCTGGGGTTTTATCAACCCCCTTTGTCAACCTCCTCTCCCAGAAAAATTAACCCTAGCAAGGCTGGGGTTTAAAGCCGGAGGTTATCAAACTGTTTTATGGGGTTGATTAAACCTTCAGGCTTTCATATATGCGGGGTTAATAAAACCCAGCGCTAAATGCTTAGTAACCTTTTTTGTTCTTCTTTTTTATCTTAGTTTGAAAAAGCTATAATAGCTAAAAAAAATAAATTATTAAAAGTAAAAATAGATCAAACTTTAACGCTAATCCTTTGAAAGCTTTTATTATATAGCTCTTTAAAATTGGCATGGGCCATAAGCTATAAAGCAAGCCCATACTCTACTAATACTAAACACCAAACACTCTCCAAGGCCCTCTAGGTGCCGAGCCCTGAATCCTTAGGGGCCAAATATGTCTCAAAAACCCTTAGAGGTTTTTTAGAGACCATATTTAGAGAGAGATGTTTGCAAGTGCTGCCTCTCTCTAAATATTGGTCTCTAAAAAGTGGGCCCCTTTAGGGCTATGCCCTAAAGGGCTATGCCCAAAGGGCTATGCCCTATAAAGGGCTATGCCCTAAAGGGCTTCACTGCCCTAAAGGGCTATGCCCTAAGAAGGCTATGCCTAAAGGGCTATGCCCTAAAGGGCATTGGCAAAGCTTTTTAGACCATATTTCCCCATACCACCCCCTTTCTTATTAGGAAGAGGGGGATATAAGGGGGCTCGGCCTAACCCCTTTAATAAATGGAGGGTAACCCTCCATTTATAAAGGGCTAAGGGGCCTTGATTAGGAGAGAGCACTTGGCTCCAAGGCCCCCTTAATAAAAAAGGGGCCGAGCCCTAAGGCCCCTTAGGGCCGAACCCTTTAGGGTCTTAAATAGAAAGGGGCAAATATGGTCACAAAACAGGGCCCTGCCCCCCTTCCAAGGAGGGGAAGGACAGAAGTTTGTGACCATATTTAGAGAGAGCACTTGCAAACACTCTCTCTAAATATGGTCTCTAAAAAACCCTTAAGGGTTTTTTAGACCAGATTGCCCCTAGGATTCAGGGCTCGGCCCTAGGGGCCTTGGAGCCAATGCCCACTTTGGTAGGGCATAGCTCTCAGAAGAATCCAGGGGCAGGGTTTTTTCTGGAGCCTTGACCCCTTTATAAAGGACCCTCAAGGGGCCCACTCGGCCTAACCCTTTATAAATGGAGGGTAACCCTCCATTTATAAAGGGCTTAGGGGCCTTAGGGTTACCTCCCTTTATAAAGGGTTTGAGAGAGTGTTTTGGTGTTTAGATACTTTTAGAGCACTTTTTATTTTATAAAGAGGGTGAAAGCATAAGATATATGGGGGGTGAAGATATTGTTTAAAATTTAATATAGCTATACTCATCTAAATTTAAAATTTCAATTATGTCAACTCAAAAATATTTTTTAACCGGATTTTATCCAAATTCAAAGAGAAAAAGTTTTTACCAACTTTAGACACAAGGTTTAATTGAGGAATTTTCAAAAAGAAATCCTATTAATTAATGAAGGAAAAAAAGATCTTGATTATATTTTTATCCAGAATATTATAAATTAACATCCCAGAATTAAGTCCACGTCAAGCTATTTTAAAGTCTCAAAGTTATATTTCAAAATTATTTATACCAGTTCAATTAACTGATAAAAGTATCCAAAATTTATTAAGTTAAAATGGGTCAATATATTGGGGATCTTCCCATTAATGACTAAAACGTGGTCATTTATCCTAAACGGTTCAGCACGTGTTATCATTAATAAAATTATTCGTAGTCCTGGACTTTATTATCAGAAAAAAATTATATGAAACTTATACAACAAAGTGTCAAAAACAGCCTGATTTAACCGTTCTTATAAAAAGATCTTACGCTGATATTATATGTTTACGAGGAACGTGGCTTAGAATAGAAATTGATAAAAGAAAAAAAATCTGGGGCCAAACAAAAAAGGGCCAAAAAATTCCTATTATCTGGTTTCTTATTGGAATGGGTCTTAATGAACAACTTATATTTAATACAATCTTTAAGATCGATTTTTATTATTCAAAATGTTAATAGAACCTACGTATAACCCCCCCCTTGCGGGAGGGGGTGGCACATTATGACTTCAATCAGTCTCCTTTAAAAGGCAAAACTACCCCAGGGGGGTCAAACTTATGGATATGAAACAAAATCCATCTAAAGTTTGGGATGAACTTAATAAATTAATTATTTTAAAAAAGTAAATATATAAAAATAAAAAAAAGAACATTATCTTCTTCAACTTTAGGCCGTCAATGGCTTTTTTAATAAATTTATGAATCCACGAAATTATGATTTAGGGAAACAAAGGTAGAATAGCTATAAACAAAAAATTAGGTTTAAATATAGCTTTTTCAAACATCAACTAAACTTTAACTCCCCAAGATTTATTATATTGCTGTGAATTATTTAATTAAAGTATGAACAAGGTTTCAAGATGTTGATGATATTGATCATTTAAAAAACAGAAGAGTTCGAAACTTCTGGAGAACTTATTCAAATTCAAGTAGGAATTGGCCTTGGTCGACTGGAACATTTATTCGTAATACAACAATGACTGAAACGAAATCTAAAATTTCTTTTTTAAATTCAAAGAATAAAAAAAACAAACTCATTAAACTTAATTATCCGACACCCCCCCTTTTAACGAGGCCCCAATTGAAAGGGTCCATCTTGCAAAAGGACTTAGAAGGTCGCTTAATTAAACCACCCTCTCGAAAAAACTGGGGGTGTTCAGGACTGTCTTATTAACCCCCCTGGGGTTAATAAAGCCCTTAAGCAATTTCAAAAATTAACAATTAGTTCAGTTAATTAATACGAAACCTTTAAAATAGTGCATTAAGAGAGTTTTTTGGTTCAAGTCCTTTATCACAATTTATGGATCAAATGAATCCGTTAGCGGAATTAACACATAAAAGAAGACTTAGTTCAATGGGACCTGGTGTGTTACTCGCGATACTGCAACATTAGCAATTCGAGGAATTCATCCAACCCATTATGGTTCGTATTTGTCCAGTTGAAACTCCAGAAGGTAAAAAATACTGGTTTAGTAAATTCATTAACTACTTATTCTAGAGTGAGTTAATCAAGGAATTTTAGAAAGTCCTTTTTATATAATTTATAAAGGACAAGTTCAAAAAAAACAGCAGGAATGTTTTTTCTATCAGCTGAAGATGAAGATCAAATTAAATTAGCTGCGGCTGAACTTATATATTTCTTCTCTAAATTTTTTACCTCTTTCAAGTATTCCCACGTACGTATTGGAGAAGATTTGTCAAAAATTCCGCGTCACAAAGTTCAATATATTGGAGTTTCTCCGATTCAAAATGATTTCAGTTGCTACATCATAATTCCTTTTTAGAGCATGATGATGCCAATAGAGCTTTAATGGGTTCAAATATGCAACGTCAAGCCGTTCCTTTACTTCGACTTGGACCGTCTCTATGTCGGAACAGGCTTAGAATCAAGAGCAGTTAGTGATTCAGGTCATATTATTCAAACAAGTTTAAGCGGTTTAGTTACTTATGTAAGTGGAGAGAAAATAACAATTACTAGCTTTATTTAAAAATCTTTTATTTTAGTGAGCTATCAACCCCCTTATTTGACTGTCTTGAAACCATTAAACACGCTCTCTAAATATGTCACAAAAAATGGGATCACCCCCTTATATCCCCACCTAAGGCCCCTAACCCCTTTAGGGTAACCCCAAAAGGGGAAAGGGTTAAGTTGGTAGTAGGGATAAGGGGGTTGATCCCATTTTGAAGTCTCTAGTTAAGGGCCTTGGAGACTCTCCTTAAAGAGGGCTCACCTTAAGGTGCCTTTCTTAATAACTAATTAGGCTTAAAGGCTTACCCACCTTTGATAAGAAATCACCCATAACTGCTCTTGATTCTAAGCTGTTCCGAGCCACCCTATAGACGGTCAAGTCGAAGTAAAGGAACGGCTTGACGTTTGGCATATTTGAACCCATTAAAGCTCCTATTGGCATCATCATGCTCTAAAAAAAGGAATTAATGATGTAATTATCGCAACTGAAATCATTTGATATCGGAGAAACTCCAATATATTGAACTTTGTGACGCCGGAATTTTTGAAAAACTTCTCCAATACGTACTGGAATACTTGAAAGAGGTAAAAAATTTAGAGAAGAAATATATAAGTCAGCGCAGCTAATTTAATTTGATCTTCATCTTCAGCTGATAGAAAAAACATCCCTGTTTTTTTGAATTGTCCTTTATAAACTTTATATAAAAGGACTTTCTAAATTCCTTGATTACTCACTCTAGAATAAGTAGTTAATGAATTTACTAAACCAGTATTTTTACCTTCTGGAGTTTCAACTGGACAAATACGACCATAATGGGTTGGATGAATTCCTCGAATTGCTAATGTTGCAGTATCGCGAGTAACACCACCAGGTCCCATTGAACTAAGTCTTCTTTTTATGTGTTAATTCCGCTAACGGATTCATTTGATCCATAAATTGTGATAAAGGACTTGAACCAAAAAACTCTCTTAATGCACTATTTTAAAGGTTTCGTATTAATTAACTGACTAATTGTTAATTTTTGAAATTGCTTAAGGGCTTTATTAACCCCAGGGGGGTTAATAAGACAGTCCTGAACCACCCCAGTTTTTCGAGAGGGGTGGTTAATTAAGCGACCTTCTAGTCCTTTTGCAAGATGGCCCCTTTCAATTGGGGCCTCGTTAAAAGGGGGGTGTCGGATATTAAGTTTAATGAGTTTGTTTTTTTTTATTCTTTGAATTTAAAAAAGAAATTTTAGATTTCGTTTCAGTCATTGTATTACGAATAAATTGTTCCAGTCGACCAAGGCCAATTCCTACTTGAATTTGAATAAGTTCTCCAGAAGTTCGAACTCTTCTGTTTTTTAAATGATCAATATCATCAACATCTTTGAAACCTTGTTCTACTTTAATTAAATAATTCACAGCATATAATAAATCTTGGGGAGTTAAAGTTAGTTGGTTTGAAGCTATATTTAAACCTAATTTTTTGTTTATAGCTATTCTACCTTGTTTCCCTAAATCATAATTTCGTGGATTCATAAATTTATTAAAAAGCCATTGACGGCCTAAAGTTGAAGAAGATATGTTTTCTTTTTTTTATTTTTATATTTACTTTTTAAAATAATTAATTTATTAAGTTCATCCAACTTTAGATGGATTTGTTTCATATCCATAAGTTTGACCCCCCCTGGGGTAGTTTTGCCTTTTAAAGGAGACTGATTGAAGTCATAATGTGCCACCCTCCCGCAAGGGGGGGGTTATACGTAGGTTTCATTAACATTTTGAAATAATAAAATCGATCTTAAAGTTGTATAAATATAAGTTGTTCATTAAGACCCATTCCAATAAGAAACCAGATAATAGGAAATTTTTGGGCCCTTTTTTGTTTGGCCCCAGATTTTTTTCTTTTATCAATTTCTATTCTAAGCCACGTCCCTTCGTAAAACATATAATATCAGCGTAAGATCTTTTATAAGAACGGTTAAATTCAGGCTGTTTTTGACCACTTTGTTGTATAAGTTTCATATAATTTTTTCTGATAATAAAGTCCAGGACTACGAATAATTTGATTAATGATAACACGTGCTGAACCGTTTAGGATAAAATGACCACGTTTAGTCATTAATGGAAGATAATCCCCAATATATGCCCATTTTAACTTAATAATTTTGGATACTTTATCAGTTAATTGAACTGGTATAAAATAATTTTGAAATATAACTTTGGAGACTTTTAAAATAGCTTGACGTGGACTTAATTCTGGGATTGTTAATTTTATAATATTCTCGGATTAAAAATATAATTCAAGATCTTTTTCTTCATTTATTAATAGGATTTCTTTTTGAAAAATTCCTCAATTAAACCTTTGTCTAAAAGTTGGTAAAAACTTTTTCTTTGAATTTGGATAAAATCCCGGTAAAAAATATTTTTGAGTTGACATAATTGAAATTTTTAAATTTAGATGAGTATAGCTTATATTAAATTTAACATATCTTCACCCCCCATATATCTTTATAGCTTCACCCTCTTTATAAAATAAAAGTGCTCTAAAAAGTATCTAAACACCAAACACTCTCTCAACCCTTTAATAAAGGGAGGGTAACCCCTAAGGCCCCTAAGCCCTTTATAAATGGAGGTTACCCTCCATTTATAAAGGGGTTAGGCCGAGTGGGCCCCTTGAGGGTCCTTTATAAAGGGGGTCAAGGGCTCCCAGAAAAACCCTGCCCTGGATTCTTCTGGGAGAGCTAATTGCCCTACCAAGGTGGGCATTGGCTCCAAGGCCCCCTAGGGCCGAGCCCTGAATCCTAGGGGCAAATATGGTCTAAAAAACCCTTAAGGGTTTTTTAGAGACCATATTTAGAGAGAGTGTTTGCAAGTGCTCTCTCTAAATATGGTCACAAACTTCTGTCCTTCCCCTCCTTGGAAGGGGGCAGGGCCCTGTTTTGACCATATTTGCCCCTTTCTATTTAAGACCCTAAAGGGTTCGGCCCTAAGGGGCCTTAGGGCTCTGGCCCCTTTTTTATTAAGGGGGCCTTGGAGCCAAGTGCTCTCTCCTAATCAAGGCCCCTTAGCCCTTTATAAATGGAGGGTTACCCTCCATTTATAAAGGGGTTAGGCCGAGCCCCCTTATATCCCCCCTCCTAATAAGAAAGGGGGTGGTATGGGGAAATATGGTCTAAAAAAGCTTTGCCAATGCCCTTTAGGGCATAGCCCTTTAGGGCATAGCCCTTTTAGCATAGCCCTTTAGGGCATAGCCTTTAGGGCATAGCCCTTTAGGGCATAGCCCTTTTAGGGCATAGCCCTTTAGGCATAGCCCTAAAGGGGCCCACTTTTTAGAGACCATATTTTAGAGAGAGCACTTGCAAACACTCTCTCTAAATATGGTCTCTAAAAAACCTTAAGGGTTTTTGAGACCATATTTGCCCCTAGGATTCAGGGCTCGGCCCTAGAGGGCCTTGGAGAGTGTTTGGTGTTTAGTATTAAGTAGAGTATGGGCTTGCTTTATAGCTTATGGCCCATGCCAATTTAAAGAGCTATATAAAAAGCTTTCAAAGGATTAGCGTTAAAGTTTGATCTATTTTACTTTTAATAATTTATTTTTTTTTAGCTATTATAGCTTTTTCAAACTAAGATAAGGTTACTAAGCATTTAGCGCTGGGGTTTTATTAACCCCGCATATATGAAAGCCTGAGGTTTATCAACCCCCATAAACAGTTTGATAACCTCCGGCTTTAACCCCAGCCTTGCTAGGGTTAATTTTTCTGGGAGAGGAGGTTGACAAAGGGGTTGATAAACCCCAGCGCTAAAATAATGCTACTTACTCTTTTAGCTGGGGTTAGGTGTTATTTTTTTTGTAAAAAAAAGAGATAGTTTTAATAAGCTTTAGTTAGATTTAAACACTGTCTTGTGGGCTCTATCTTGTCTTCACAAACTAAACCAGCCACCCTTATTATAGCTTTATGGTCTTTAAAGACAGCTAGAAACCAAAGTTTTTGCCCCCATAGCTTTAAAAGCTATTGGGGTGGACATAAATAATATTATTCCCCTATAAAGCCACCTAGGTACCCCCTGGGGAAGCGACCCTTATTTTATTTTAAAAGGGCTATGGGGGGGCTTTGCCCCCTCTTGCCCCTTATTTTTTTTTGCCCTAATTTAAAATTTTAAAGGGGGGATCCCCTAAACTAAACACTCTCTTTAAATTTAAATTGGGGACCACCCTTATTTAACCCCCGCTTTTAAATAAGGTACCCCCCCTGCCCTAAAGGGTTCTGCCCTGAATCTAGGGCATTAGGGGTGGTCCCTTATTTCATTCATTAGAGGGGGTTCTTAACTCCGGGGGGTGGTCCCCTAACCCCCCCTGGGGTAAAGGGGCCAATGCCCTAACCCCCCCTGGGGTAAAGGGGCCAATGCCCTAACCCCCCCTGGGGTAAAGGGGCCAATGCCCTAACCCCCCCTGGGGTAAAGGGGCCAATGCCCTAACCCCCCCTGGGGTAAAGGGGCCAATGCCCTAACCCCCCCTGGGGTAAAGGGGCCAATGCCCTAACCCCCCCTGGGGTAAAGGGGCCAATGCCCTAACCCCCCCTGGGGTAAAGGGCCAATGCCCTAACCCCCCCTGGGGTAAGGGGCCAATGCCCTAACCCCCCTGGGGTAAAGGGGCCAATGCCCTAACCCCATACCAACCCCACCTAAGGCCCCTAACCCTTTTAGATTAGGGTAACCCCTAACCCCTTTAGATTAGGGTAACCCCTAACCCCTTTAGATTAGGGTAACCCCAAAGGGGAAAGGGGAAAGGAAAGGGGTAAGGGCCGAGTGGGCCTCTTTAGGGCCTTTTCTTATTAGGGGGGGTATTAAGGGGTTAGGGCATAAGCCCTTTGTCCCCGTAGGGACCCCATACTACCCCCCCCTCACCCCAGAGGGGTGAAGACAAGGGGCTATGCCCCAAGGGCTGAACCCTGCCCATACTACCCCCCCCCTTCTTATTAGGGGGGGGGATATAAAGGGCATTGGCCCCTTTCTTATTAGGGGGGGGGATATAAAGGGCATTGGCCCCTTTCTTATTAGGGGGGGGATATAAAGGGCATTGGCCCCTTTCTTATTAGGGGGGGGGATATAAAGGGCATTGGCCCCTTTCTTATTTAGGGGGGGATATAAAGGCATTGGCCCCTTTCTTATTAGGGGGGGATATAAGGGGTGAGGGAGAGAGCACTTAGACTCTTTTATTTTATATTTTAAGGGGGTTGACCCCCCCTGGGGATGATACCTTTAGCTATACAATTAATATGGGTGCACCCCCTTTTTAACTTTTTATTTAAATGGGGCCTATAATTAATTAAGCACCCCCTGTATAGCTGTAATAGCTGTATAGCTTTAGTTCTGGGGCTAAAATTGTCTTATGGACTTTACTCTGCCCATGAAAGGCATTAAAAGTTAAATTTCTATTTTCTTAGAGTATTGACTCTATTTTAAATATAGGCTTTAAGCCTATATTTAAAAGTTTATAACCTTATCTTTCTAGAACTTTATAGGGGCTTTGCCCCCCCTTAAATAGGCTTTGCTCCTCCCTTAAATATGCGATGCGGGGTGTTGCTCTCTGGGTTGGTCTTAGGTCGCTCCCTGGGAGGTCTAACTTTCCCTTTTTTAAGTAAGAACTTTCCCTTTTAAAAGTAGGGCCAATGCCTTCAAACACTCTCCAAGGCCCCCTAGCCCTTTTAGGGTTACCCTAAAGGGGTTAGGCCGAGCCCTGAATCCTAGGGCAAATATGGTCACAAAAAATGGGATCACCCCTAATGCCCTAAAGGGCCCACTCTGCCCTTAGGGCATTAGGGGTGATCCCATTTTTGTGACCATATTTTCCCTTTCTATTTAGGACCCTAAAGGGTTCGGCCCTAAGGGGCCTAGGAGAGAGCACTTAAAACAAAAACCATTGCTTTATAGCTAAAGCTATGCCCATATAACAACTTAGTTAATATATATATAACTTTTCATTTTGTTTTAATATGAAGTATACTAAGTTACTATATTTAAATTATCTGCATGTATGTAGATGTCCAAAATTTAGATATAAAAAAACTGGATAACTCTTAAAATAATAAACCCTTTATTAACCCCCCCCCTAATAAAATAAGGGAGGGGTTGAATAGTTTTATATAAAGCAGAGAAACAATATTTTCTAAAAAAAACTTTATGGTTAATTGGATATGTGCTAAGCCCATAAAAGCTATACCTAAAGGTATAGTATAAAGACTAATAAGCTTAATTTTATATTAACCCCCCCCTATTTATGGGTTCAAGACAGCTTTATAGCTAAAGCTATGCCCCCTCCTTTTTAAAGGACCCCTAAAATAGTGACCCTGATTAAAAATTAACAGCTAAAGCTGGAGCTAAAATCAGATTCATGTTTTATGGGCATAAAGACATTAATAGCTTTTAGCTATTAAAAGACATTGCTTTGGGTTTGTCAATAAAACTATGGGCAAACCCAAACATAAAGCCATTTATATAGCTTTAGCTATTAATGGCCGTATGCATTCTGGGTAATAATAAATAGTTAAATCTATAGGTTTATTTATAGCTATAGTCCTTCCCCTATAAGGGGGCGCTAAACTTGTTAATGCCCCCCCTTAGAAAATTTTTTTTTAGAAAATATAGCCAGAAAATTTAAAGAGAAAATTTTTTTGCAGTCCTTCCCCTTAGAGTCACTTGCTTTATAGCTAAAGCTATAATATATAGCGGTAAATAAAAATTCTCGCATATACGGTACGGTATATTAATTAAAGTATCAGATTAAAACTTAATAATATATTTACTAGTTAAACGCTTTATAGGTAAAGCTATGGCCTGCAGAACTATAATTTAACGGTAACCCCACCTAATGAAAATAAGGTGAATCCGGGCCCCTCCTTATTTAATTAGGGGGGGTGGTCCTGGGGCCCCTAGGAGGGGTTGATAAAGTTGAAATCCATTAACTTCTTAATTTTGGTCTAAAATAAACTTCAAAAAACTCTATTCTTAGCTAAAGAATCTTCAAAAATATGGGTGGCCCTTTATAAAAGGCCCCATATTTTTAACCCTTACCCCTTTATACCCCCCCTTTCTTATTAGGGGGGGCGGTGGTATGGGGTTAGGCAATAGCTAAATGGCGACTCTTTTATGTTTGGGACCCCCTTTCAGGGTAGTCCAAGACTAAGTGCTCTCTCTCAACCCTTTAGGGTAACCCCTAAAGGGTAACCCCTAAAGGGTAACCCCTAAAGGGCTGAACCCTGCCCTAAGAGCTATGCCCGTAGGGCATTGGCTCCTAGGCCCTTTAGGGCCGAGCCCCTGTCTTCACCCCCTCAAAGGCTATGCCTTTAGGCATTGGCCCCAGGGGTGAAGGGGAAATATGGTCACAAACCCCTGGGATAGATTTTTGTGTAACCATCAAGTGCTCTCTCCAAGGCCCCTTAGGGCCGAGCCTTTTAGGGCCGAGCCTTTTAGGGCCGAGCCTTTTAGGGCCGAGCCTTTTAGGGCCGAGCCTTTTAGGGCCGAGCCTTTTAGGGCCGAGCCTTTTAGGGCCGAGCCCTTTAGGGTAAATATGGTTACACAAAAATCTATGATTTTTTGTGACCATATTTGAGAGAGTGTTTGATTTAGAGAGAGCACTTATAAACATGCTCCCTTTGGTAAGGGCGAAGCCCTTAGGGCCCTATGGCTCCAGGACTGGCTGCAGGATAATCCTAGGGTAAATCTGGTTACACAAAAATCTATCCCAGGGGTTTGTGTTTGTGACCATATTTGAGAGCCAAGTGCTCTCTGGGACCACCCCAGGGGGGTGAAATATGGTCTATCCAGAAAAAAAAAGCTTTGCCAATTGCCCTTCACCCCCCTGGGGTAAAGGGTTTTTTTTAGATACATATTTAGAGAGAGCACTTGCAAACACTCTCTCCAAGGCCCCTAAATAAAAAAGGGGCCTATAGCCTTTAGCTATAAAGAGAGCCCTAAGGCCCTTCACCCCTTTATATCCACCTATAGGCCCCTCAGGGCCGAGTGGTCCCCTTTAGGGCCTTCTTATTAGGGGGGGGTGGTATGGGGTCCCTACGGGGACAACCCCTTTAATATCCCCCCCCTAATATATATAAGAAAAGGGGTGAGGTGGTATGGGAGGCCCTACGGGGACAAGGCGGAGTGCCCTTTAGGGTCCAAAAATAGAAAGGGTAAAATATGGTCTCTAAAAAACCCTTAAGGGTTTTAGACGGCATATATTTGCCCCTAAAGGACTTGCCCTGAGGGGCCTTGGAGAACCAATGCCCCTACGGGCATAGCTCTTAGGCCAGGGTTTCAGCCCTTGACCTCTTTATAAAATGGAGGGGTTACCCTCCATTTAATAAAGGGTTGAGAGAGTGTTTGGTGCTGTTTAAAATAAAGCCCCTTATTTTTTTTGCCCCATTTTAAAAGGGGGGGTCCCCTACTCTTAATAAACCACTATTTTAAGAGTTAATTTAAAAGACTGGATGCTTAAAGTCTCACATTTTTTTATTAGATGCTTTATAGGCTAAAGCTATACCTTAAATACATTTTTAGAGCCAAATTAAAATGACATATTTTTTAATTTTATATATAATACTATTATCTTTTATGGGCTTAGAGTAACCCCAGCATAACAAGTTTGCGCCCCGCTAATAGAGGAAGCCATCAGACAATTGAAATTTCCTTTCTAAGGGTGGCATTAACAGTTAGCGCCAATTGTTTAATAGGGGCCCCATCCTCAAAATTCCGCCCTTTACCCCAGTAGTGTGTATAAATTTATGGCCATCGTAGCATGGGTTGACATTTTATTAAATTTGTATATTTAAGTTGTTTCTCAACCCCATCCCCCCCCCCTAATAACCCCCGCCCCTTGGGCTGACCCTAAAGGGGTCGGCCGCAAGGGGTTAAGGGGGGGTGGTTATACCCCTCGCGAAGGGGTTACTTAATTATTAAGACACTATACAATTATAGCTTTAGATCTAAAACTATAATTGCCTTAGCAAAGCTATTTTTGCTACGCTTAAAACAACACCCTTTATATCCCCCGCCTCAGCCTTAGGGTTTACCTCCTAAAGGGGCCAATGCCCATAGGGCATTAGCCTTACCCCCTTGGGGTTGAGGTTAGGGCTTATGCCCCCGATTCAGGGCTGACCCTGCCCATACTACCCGCCCCTTCTTATTAGGGGGGGATATAAGGGCATTGGCCCTTTCTTATTAGGGGGGGGTGTCTGGGGTATAGCCACACTCTTTAAAATAGGGCACCCTAAGCTATTACGGGAGGGGTGCCCCAGGCAGGGCTCTCCCAGGAAAACTTTTTTTCGAATAAAGAAGCAAAGTTAGCTTTGCAATAAAAATTAACTGAGAAACCTATTATGGCAACTAGCTTGTTTCCAAATTTAGTCAAGGTCTAGCACAAGATCCAACTACACGTCGTATTTGGTTTGGACTAAGCGGTAGCGCATGATTTCGAAAGTCATGAACGGTATGCAGAGAGAAAATCTATACCAAAAAAATTTTTGGCATTCACTTTGGACAATTATTATTATTTTTTTAAATGGCATCAGGAATTTATTCATGTAGCTTTGGGGCAAGGTAACTTTGAAACAATGGATTAACTGTACCCAATTCACGTTTTCGTGCCAATTGCTTCACGCAATTTGGGATCCACACTTTGGTCAACCAGCTGTTGAAGCGTTTACAAGGGTGGAGCTTCAGGTCCAGTAAATATTGCAACATCAGGTGTTTAGCAAGGTGGTATACTATTGGTATGGAGAACATAACCTATAGATCTTATAACTGGATCTGTTTTCCTTAGGTTTAGTTTCAGCTTCTTTTCTATTTTGCTGGTTGGCTTCACTTACAACCAAATTCCAACCATCATTATAATCTTGGTTTTAAGAGCTGAATCTCCGTTAAACCACCACTTCTATCTGGTCTTTTTTGGCGTAGCTCACTTGCTTGGACAGGTCATTTAGTACTGTAGCAAAACTCCAGAATCAACGTGGTGAACACTTCGTTGGATACTTCCTTTCTGTATTACCTCACCCTGCGGGATTAACTCCATTCTTACTGGTAACTGGGCTGTTTTATGCTCAAAACCCAGGATACTGGAAATCATATTTCCAACTTTCTGAGGTTCAGGAACACTTTTTAACTTTTAGGTGGTTTCCACCCTCAACTCAAGTTATGGTTATCTGATATGGCTACCACCATTTAGCTATTGCTGTTGTCTTTATTGTAGCAGGTCAACATGTACCCGTAACAACTTTGGTCTTGGTCACCGAAATTAAAAGCAATTCTTGAGGCTCAAACTCCTCCTGCTGGTGGCACTTGGTTCTGAACACTCTGGTTATATGACCACAGTTAACAACTCTTTACACTTCCAATTTAGGTCTAGCATTAGCATCTTGTTGGTACATTACATCATTTAGTTCACAACACATGTTTACTCATTAAGCCCATATGCATTCCCTTTCAAGTGATTTCACAGCTCAAGCATGCACTTTAATACTCCACCACCAATATATTGCCTGTTTTATTATGTGTGGTGGCCTTTGCCCACGGAGCAATCTTCTTTATCGTTGTATATGATCCCAGTTCAAAATAAAGGAAATGTTTTAGCTAGAATGCTTGATCACAACGAAGCATTATTTCTCACTTAAGTTGGGTTTCATTATTCTTAGGTTTCCACACATTAGGTATGTTACGTTCACAACGACGTTATGCAAGCGTTGGGACCCTAAAAACAATCTTAAATTTGAGCCTGTTTTTGCTTCAATGGATTCAAGCTTCAACACGGTAAAACATTTATATGGATTTGACTCTTAACCTTTCTTCATCTGATAGTATTGCTATTCAGCAAGTCAAGTCTATGGCTTCCTGGTTGGTTAGAAGCTATTAAACAGTAACCAAAACTCTTATTCCTTAACAATTGGCTGGTGACTTCTTAGTTCAACGGCACCTATGCTTTAGGACTTCACACAACAACTTTAATCCTTGTTAAAAGGAGCTTTAGCGCTCGTGTTCTAAATTAATGCCAGATAAAAAGATTTTGTTAAGTTTCCCTTGTGGACGTCCAGGTCGTGGTGGTAACTGTGATATTTCAGCTTATGATGCATTTATATCAGCATGCGCGTTAACACTCCATCCAACTACTGTTTTTCACCAATCAATCACCTCGTCTAATCTATTTCTCTAAAAAGCAAGCAAAAATGGAAGAGCATTTAAGATACAGAAATGACTGTGACTACTATGATCAATGGCCCATGATGAAGTCAATCAGACTTACCGTCACACCTGCTTTGGATTAGTCTCCGTACCAATTTATGGTTACAACTTGCCTACATATCTAATTCCACCGTTTAACAACATAACTCCATTTCGTTGCAGAATCTAGTGTGATGGCGTTTCAGCATGATTTTGCCTATCTCGCATCTATCTCATTAATTATTGCTACTGATTTATGTTCTTAATTTCATGCGTGGTTACTGGCAAAGAATTAATTGAAACTTTAGTTTGGGCTCACGAAAAAACTCCACTTGCTAACTTGTTTACTGAAAGATAAACCAGTTGCTTTTATCGATCGTACAAGCTCGTCTTGTAGGTTTGCACCCTTTAGTGTAGGTTATATCTTACTTAACGCTGCATTGTTCTGGCTTCAACATCAGTGTAAGATTCGGTTTAAAATAATTAGAGTTTTATTTATGCCTTTTTGGGCGCTCCTACAACTTTGTTAAAAAATTAATAGCTTTGGGCTAAGGGGCGCTACCACTTGTTAATGCCCCTCTTGCCCATATAACCTTTTTTTATAAAGTATATTAATTTAACTAAAGCGTACCCCTGCCCCTATTTATGGGGCATGGGGGTAACGCCTTTAGTTAATTAATAATACTTTCTAAAATTTGCTTAGGGGTTGCTTGATTCATCACCCCCTAAATGGGCCCCCATTGCAGCCAACTCTTTAAGGGTAAGAATACTTTTTTGTGCAATACCCTTAAAAGCAGCCCCCCAAGTGCCTTAACTTTTTTTCTGGGGCCACCGTTTTCTGTCGGAGCATAGGCGGCAGCCCTACTGTAATTGTCTTCCACGACGATCACGTAGTCTATGGTTCAGTGGTGATGAGATGTTTTGCTTAATAGCAAGATCAGTTTTATGTATTTCTAGGGTTATGCATGCCGTTCTCCTTCCCTCTTCCCCCTTTATCTCCCCCTCAGACCCCCCCTTTTAATAAAAATTGGGAGGGTTACCCTCGAGAAGCATTTATTAAAGGCGGTTAAGGGGCTATGCCCCCGAATGTGATTCAGGCTGACCCTGCCACATGACTACCCCCACTAAATAAGAAGGGCCTATTAAAGGGCCCACTCGGGCCTAGCGTACCTTGCACGGATTCAGACCTAACCCCTTAGGGTAAACCAAAGGGGAAGAGGGTAAGGGCTGAACCCTGCCCATCACTAAAACCCTCATATCCGCCACCCCTAGCGTCCACCACTTCTTATTAGGGGGGGGGATATAAAGGGCATTGGCCCTAACCCCTTTATAAATGGAGGGTAACCCTCCATTTATAAAGGGCTTTAGTAACCTAAAGGGCTGAA
>JAJSRW010000340.1:0-34372 GCA_022414725.1 Microglena sp. YARC
TTTTGGATGATGATGATGATGAACCTGACTGATATTGATGATGATGATGATTGACATGAACGAGGATGATGCATGAATGAATGTATCGATGATGATGATGATGATGATGTGATGATCGATGAGGATGATGATGATGATAGATGATGATGATGATGACTGATGATCCGTGATGCATAGATGATGATGATGATGATGACTGATGATCGATGATCGATGATGATGAAGAGATCGATGAGAGGATGATGATCGAATAGATCCCGATCCGATGATGCTCGATACTGATTGATGACTGATGATGGATCGCATGATGATGATGATGATGATGATGATGATGATGAATGATGATATGAATGATGATGATGATCGATGATGATGATCGAGTGATGCTGATGATCGATGATGATGATCGATGATGATGATGAAATGATCGATGATTGACTGATGATGATGAATGAATGAATATGACTGACATGATGAATGAATCGATGACGATTGATGATGATGAATCGAATGGACGATAGACTGTGACTCATGGAATGATGATGATGATGATGATATGATGATGGATGATGATGATGATGCTATGATGATGATGATGGATGATGATGATAGGATGATGATGATGATGATGAAGTAAGTGGAAAAATTGGAAAAAAAAATGGCGGGGAAAAAAATTGCGAATGCGGGATGTGATGAAGCAAAGGGACGACGACGACGACGGAACGACGACTGACGGAGGATGATTGGATGATGATCGATGATGAAGATGATGAGAAGAAGATATGATCGATGTGATGATGATGATGTTTTGTATTTCTGGGATGGATCGCACATGATGAATGATACGAGTGAATGGAATGGATGATTGATGAGTGATGGATGATAACGACTGATGATGATGATGATCGGAAAATGGAAAAATTTCGCGATCGATGATGGTGATGGTGATGCGTGATGGCTGATCATGGTGATGGTGATTGGTGATGGTCGATGGTGAGGCTGATGGTGATGGTGATTGGTGATGGGGATGTGAAATGGTGATGGTGATGGGTGATGGTGATTGGTGATGGTTGATGGATCAGGTGATGGTGATGGTGATCGGTGATGTGATGGTGATGGTGATGGTGATGGTGATGGTGATGGTGAGGTGATGGTATGGTGATGGTGGATTGGTGAATGGTGATGGTGGATGGTGATGGTGATGGTGATGGTGATGGTATGGTGAAGGTGAGGTGATGGGTGGATGGTGATGGTGATGGTGGATGGTGATGGTGATGGTGATGGTGTGGTGATGGTGATGGTGATGGTGATGGTGATCGGTTAGATGGTGATGTGATGGGTGAGTGGTGATGGTATATCGGTGATGGTGATGGTGGATGTTGTGGTGATGGTGATTGGTGGAATGGTGATTGGTGATGGTGAGTGGATGGTGATGGTGATGGTGATGGTGATGGCGATGGTGATGGTGATGGTGATTGGTGATGCTGATGGTGATGCTGATGAGTGATGCACATGATGCTGATCGGGCGAGGCTGATTGCTGATGCCTGATGCAGTAAGATGCTGATGCTGAATGCTGATGCTGATGCTGATGCTGATGCTGATGCCTGGATGCTGATGCCTGATGCTGAATGCTGATCGCTGATCTGATGTCTGAATTGTGATGCTATACTGAATGCTGATTGCTGATGCTGATGGCTGAATGCTGATGCTGATGCTGTGCTGTGCTGATGCGATGCCTGATGCTGATGCTGATTGCTGATGCTGATGCTGATGCTGATGCTGATCGCTTGAATGCTGATTGCTGATGGCTGATGCTGATCTGATGCTGATGCTGCATGCTGATGCTGGAATGCTGATGCTGATGCTGATCGCTGATGCTGATGCTGATTGCTGATGCTGATGGCTGATGCTCGTGCTGATTGCGATGCTGATGCTGATGCTGATGCTGATGCTGATGCTGATTTGCTGATTGTTGCTGATGCTCGCACTCGCCGCGATGCTGATCAGCTGAGTGCTGAGTGCTGACTCGCTGATGCTGAGTCTGGTGGCTGATGCTGATAGCTCGGATATGCCTGATCGGCAGTGAGGCTGCAGAGTAGTGCTTTGATGCCTGTGCTGTGATGGACTGATGAAGCTGATGCTGATGCTGATGCTGATGCTGATGACTGATGCTGAATGCTGATGCTGAATGGCGTGATCGCTGATGCTGATGCTGACTGCTGATTGCTGATGCGATCTGATGCTGATTGCTGATGGCTGGAAAATGGCTGGTGCTGATGCGATCGCTGATGCTGATGCTGATGCTGTGCGATGCTGATGCTGATGCTGATGCTTGAATGCTGATGCTGATGCTGATGCTGATGCTGGAATGCTGAATGCTGTGCGATGCTGATGCTGATGCTGATTGCTGATGCTGATGCTGATGCTGATGCTGAATGCTGATGCTGATGCTGATGCTGATGCTGATGCTTGGTGCTTGCAGTGCTGATGCTTGATGCTGATTATGCTGATGCTGATTGCTGATGCTGGATAGGCTAATGGCTGGTGCTGCTGACTCGCCCTCGATGCTGGAGCTGCGATGATGTCGCTGATCGCTAGGATGGCTCGATGCTGGATAGAGTATGCCTGATAGGTGCTTGAAGCTTGGATGCTTGATGCTAGATGCTGATGCTGATGCGATGCTGATGCTTGAATGCTGGATGCTGATGCTGATGCTGATTGCTGATGCTGATGCTGAGCCTGAATGCTACGATGCATGATGCTGATTGCTGACTTGCTGATCGCTGATGCTGATTGCTGATGCTGATGCTGATGCTGATGCTGATTCTGATGCTTGGCTGATTGCTGATGCTGATGCTGATGCTGGATGCATGATGCATGTATGTGATGCTGAATGCTGATGCTGATGTGATGCTGAATGCCTGATGCTGGATGCTGAGGGTGCTGATGCTTGATGCTGATGCTGATGCTGATTGCTGATGCTGAATGCCTGAATGCCTGAAATGCCTGATGCTGAGCTGATGCTGGAAATGGATGTTCTAGATCGCTGATAGCTGATGCTGATGCCTGATGCTGGATAGATGATGCCTGATGCTTGATGCTGATCGCTGATGCTGATGGCTGATGCTGATGCTGATGCTGATGCTGATGCTGATGCCTGAATGCTGATGCTGATGTTGATAAGCTGATGCTGATGCTGATTGCTGATGCTGATGCCTGATGCTGATGGCTGTGCTGATGGCTGATGCTGATGCTGATGCTGATGCTGATGCTGATGCTGATGCTGATGGCTGTGGCTGTGCTGATTGCATGATGCTGATGCTGGATCGCTGATGCTGATGCTGAGATGATGATTGCTGATGCGTGAATGCTGGATGCTTGATTGCTGTCGCTGATGCTGATAAGATAGATGCTGATGTGATGATGTGATGCATTGATGATGATCGTGATGATGATGATGATGATGATGTGATGATGATGACTCGATGATGATGATGATCGATGGATGATGATGATGATGATGATGGATGATGATGATGAGTGATGATGATGATGATGATGGATGATGATGATGAATGAATGATGATGATGATGATGGATAGATGATGAATGATGATGATGATGCTGAGAATGATGATAGATGATGATCGAAATGATGATGAGATGATGATGATGTGATTGATGATGATGATGATGATATGATGATGATGATGATGAGCTGATGATGATGATGATAGATTGATGATGATGATGAATGATGATGAATGATGATGATGATGATGATGATGATGATGAAATGATGACTGATGATATATGATGAGATGATGAATTGATGGGTGATGATGATGGGATGATGATGATGATGAGAGGATTGATGATGAGTTGATGATGATGATCGTTGATGACTGATATTGATCGATGATGATGAGATGAGACATGACTGGATGATGATGATGATGGATGATGATGATGATGATGATAGAATGATGATGATGATGAGATGATGTGATAAGAGATGATGATGAGAGATGTGAGATGATGAATCGATGATGATGATGATATGATCGATGAGATGATGATGATGCTGATGCTGATGATATTGAGCCTGAATGATGATGATCTTGATGCTGATGATGATGCGAATGCTGATGGCTGATGATGATGATTGATGATGCTGATGCTGAGATGCTGAGCCTGATGATGATGATGATGATGATTGATGATGATGATGATGATGAATGATGATGATGCTATGATGATGATGATGATGATGATGATGATGATGATGATGATGATGATGATGATGAGTGATGAGATGATGATGATGATGATGATGATGATGATGATGATGATTGATGATGAGATGATGATGATGATGATGATGATGATTAATGAGATGAGATGGGTTTTGATGATGATGATGATGATGAGATGATGATGATGATGATGATGATGATGATGATGATGATGATCGATGATGATGATGATGATGATTGATGTGATGATGATGATGATGATGATGCTGATGATGATGATGATGATAGATGAAGGTGATGATGATGAATGATGATGATGCATGATGATGATGATGATGATGATGATGATGAATGATGATGATGATGATGATGATGATGATGATAATATTGATGAATGATGATGATGATGATGATGATGATGATGATGATGATGATGATGATGATGATGATGATGATGATGATGATGATGATGATGATGATGATGATGATGATGATGATGATGATGATGATGACTGATGATCACACGATGCATATGATGATGATGATGATGATGCATTGATGATGATGATGAGATGATGAGTGTGATACGATGAGATGATGATGATGATGTGATGAGATGATGATGATGATGATGAGATGATGATTGATTGATGATGATGATGATGATGATGATGATGATGTGATGATTGATGTATGATGATGATCCTCTCAGTCTAGTGATGGAATGATGTTGATGATGGATATCTTGATGAATGTTGAGATTGATGATGATGTTGATGATGATTGATCTGATGATGATATGTGATGATGATGGTGATGATGATGATGATGATTGTATGATGATGATGATGATCAAGGATGATCATGATGATGAATGATGATGATGATGATGATGATGATGATGATTGATGATGATGATGATGATGATGATGATGATGATGATGATGAATCTGATGAGATGATGATCGATGATGATTATTGATCGATGATGATGATGATGATGATGATGATGATGATGTGATGATGATGATTGATGATTGATTGATGATGATGATGATGATGTATATATTGATGATGATGATTGATGATGATGATGATGATGAGATGTGATGATGATGATGATGATGATGTGATGATGATGATGATTGATGATGATGATGATGATGATGATGAGCTGATGAATGATGATGATGATGAGCATGATGAATGATGATGATGATGATGATGATGATTGATGATGATGTATGATGATTGATGGATGATGATGATGATATGATGATGATGATGATGATGATGATGATGATGATGATTGATGATGATGATGATGATGTTGATGATAGTTGATGATGTGAGGATGTTGATGATGTTGATGATGTTGATGATGATTGATGTGATGATGATGGTGATGGTGATGGTGATGTATGGTGATGGTGATGGTGATGGTACTTTAATATTGCTATATCCAATCCTTTACCCAACTGCTACCTCACCCTCACTGACTCTTTGGTCTTTGATGATCCAGGTTTGTATACATCACCGAGAATAACCTCCAAATGATGCGAAGTGGTCCATGCTTCCACTGCCGAAGCACCAATGCGCCTGCCTGGAGGAGGAATCTGGACGAGCTTTGCTGCACAAGTGCGGCCTTAAGGGAAGGCGGCGTGCCCCTGAAGGTACGGACTTATGAGTATAGAAGATAACTGGGCTTTTCTTCTCTCTACGGGAAGCAGCTTCTAAGCAGCTTCCCCTGACCAATTCTTCCGCCAAGCCTTAACTCAACATAGGGCACCTGGAAGCTGACATTTTTGAAAAACCCCAGCCCTCCCTCCTCGCCACGTATCTGATCCTCGCCCTTTCTCACAGTCTGCAGATCAAGTTTAACTCCCCCCCCCCCCCCCCCCTCTCTCTCCCCTGCCCTGCATGTGAATGCTAAAGCTTTTTTCCGTGTCGTTTCGACATGCCCGAAGAACTGCTCAGCTACAAGCAGCAGCTTCTAGGAAGCTCCCCTGACTGGCTGAGACTGCCGGAACTGGTGCAACCTAGGCACATTGAAGCTAAAGCATCTAGCTACTTCCCTGTACTTCACCATCTTGAGGCTTGGCCGAGTGGCTGCTCAGGGAGCTGCCAATGAGCTGCTGCTTGTAGCTGAAAAGCAAAAGCTATGACTTAGTTCAGACACTGACAACTCCCCACTTGTAAAGTCGCACTGTGATCCTGAGAATGCACCCACCTCTACATCTCGCAGGCGGTGATGCTGTAAAAGAAGAAGAAAGCTAAGTCCGCAGATGCCCCCTAGGCGCCGACGCGGACGCCGCAGCTGTCAACAAATTGCCTCCTGGTGGCACAGAGGCGAAGGAAGACCAGCAGCCAAGGAAAGGCTGCAGCAACAAACAACAACAGCTTTGCCGCAAAAGGAAGAGGGTCCGCCCAGGCCTTGCAGCAGCAGCAGCAGCAGGAGGAGGAGGAGGGTCCGCCACCAAAAAAGGTGAAGCTGATGAAGAAGCAGGTGCAGAAGGAGAAAAGAAAACTAGTCTCACCAATGCACGGCAAGGACCTGCAGCACACAGTTCATCCTTGTCCCGCAGTCAGTCCCTGCAGATAATAAAAAGCAGGCAGCGTACCAAAAAACCACGCAATGTGTGTGTTCAATGCAGCTGTTGCAGCTTTTGCAGCAGAAGCAGCAGCAGCGGCAGCAGGCGGCGGCAATGCCTTATATGTAGCTAATGCAACAGCCGCAAAAGACGCAGCAGGACAAGCACCCACACCTCTGTGTGCGTGCCGCTCTGCTGACGATGGTGGCTGTGTCTACAAGCAACCCGCCCAGCAGGTGCTGAATGAGGCAGTGTATGCCACACCCATGGTGGTGCCGCCAGCAGCTGGTGGTGCCGCCAGCTCTGGTGATTCTCCAGCTAACAGTGCCGATGGCTACTCGCCAACACATCGCCACGACGGCATGGGCAGCAGCCACTCTGACATGATGACGGATGAGGATTTGGCTGGGCAGGGCTTCTTTTCGTTTGACTATAGCTGCCTTGATGAATATGAAGACCTCTTTTCCATGCTTAATATCCCGTCCATGCCCGCTTGGGATGACCCCTTGGTTACTGATGCTGATGCTGATGCTGATGCTGATGCTGGTGCTGGTGCTGAGCACTCTGTTGCAGCTGTTGTTGCTGGTGCGAATGAGAGTGCTCAGCCCTTCACCCCTGCAGGAACTACCGCAGTCTACAGGGGTTCTAGCTTCAGCGATGGAGTCGAGGAAATGAACAGAGAGCCCAATAACAGCAGTGATGAAGGCTGCTGGGGTGGGGCTGACAGCATGAAATTCTTGATGTCTCAGTTAGCAGAACTACCCATAGAGTTCATGGACACGGATTCCCCCCCGGATTTCACTTGCTTTGATCTCGTGTGACTTCAGGTCTTGAGTGGACCACGAGTGGCGGTGGCATGACTCTCCCCATAACCCATGTTGCACATGCATCTGCTTGATGCAGTGATCGACATGTATGTGCAGCATGGTTTCTGGTGCCATGTATGTATACCGCCACTCATTCATATTCATATTATGAGATCACGTACGCCTGTACAGCAAAACATATGTAGCCTTATACAAATATAACGGCAGTTGTTGTTGAGCATGTACGTACGTACAGGCGTTGACATTGTATGTATATACCGTGATCTCATTGTTTGTGTTTCTTGTCGTCGAGTATATATATGCCGTGATTGCATTGTTTGGGTTTCTTGTCGTCGGCTGGTGCTTATGAGCCGGTCGACGAATAAGGCGTTTAAGTTGAATTTAGTTGCAATGACGATGAACGTGAAAGAGTCTGGTGTGCTGGTTCGCGTATTATTTATTTGATTTAGGCGCATGTTGTGTGTGAAGGATGCTGGCCTATTCTGCCACTAGCATCCCGGGTGTGCTGCTGAGGTTCGTAGGTATCATCACCTCATGGCAGCACATCCCGGAGGCCATAACTGATGGTGCGCCCATACATGAGTGCCTGTGTACATGGTTTGGGGTAGGGTCTGGAATAGGGCCTTCCATGTCATCAGGTCACATACAATGGTAGGATTTCTCAAGGGTTAAACCTACCATGCCTGAGACATATGCTTAACTGCCTCCACAGGTGGTTTATATACCCCTAGCTGGCGTGATCATATCCTGCAGTAGCTACTTAGATAAGCCGAGTCTGGGGTGGGACCTGCCATGAGGATATACATTTTTTATTAGTGCTGGTACCTACCAGCTTAACATTTTGCTCGTTTGTTTGTCAAGGATTGTATGAGGAGATTGGGTCAAGTATATTTTGATAAGAATGCTTTGATTTGAATTGATATGAAAGCTTTGATTTGAATTTATTATAGTAATGCCCATGCGGTGGAAGACAGCGAGTAGCCTTGAAGGCTTTGGTTTGAATTTTTTCTGTTACTGTTGGAGACGGCTAGCAGCCTTGAAGGCTAGAGCTATGCCTACCAAGTTCGAGTTTACCTAGCTCCCCTAGTTCAGTAGTGCATCCAAAATTGTGGCACACTGGCACTATGTAATAATCCTGGCTTGGCCACCGAAACCTTTCGCCGATTATTATTATTATTATTATTATTATTATTATTATTATTATTATTATTATTATCATCATCATCATCATCATTATTATTATTATTATTATTATTATTATTATTATTATTATTATCATCATCATCATCATCATTATTATTATTATTATTGTTATAATTATTATTATTATTATTATTATTATTATTATTATTATTATTATTATTATTATTATTATTAAGGTATATACCGGTATATACCGGAAAATATATATACCTTATATAATAATGACACACCACCCCACACAAGACATGCGACAATACATTCTGAGTTACAACAGAAACTTCAAGTACCATGGCAACGTGAATTACCCGAAGCCAGTTTCACCATTGATGCATCAAGATGAGGACGAGACCGCTTACTTATTTAATCCACAACTACTCTCCAAACTCCTTGACCACGCCACTGTTCTTTCCTTCCCTACCTTTATTTTTGTGTGCTATAACTGCCGCTGTAAACTTGCGAAGCATGCACCTGCGTTTTTTTCTTCTGGTCCACTCAGATCAAGTCGACAAGCTTTTGCTAGCAGGGTCAAATTAACAGCCTAGCCCATTTCCACATGTCCGACGCTTTTTAGAGCAGTAGCATCTGAGATCTGACTGAAGCTTCTTCTCCCTAGGAAAGCGAGAATGAAGGTGACGAGGGAGGATTGGCTGCCGTGCTCCGTTCAACCCCTTCGACCTGTTGTCCGATGACAAGGGCGGTGGTGACGTGAATGTTATAATTGACTGCGCATTACGCATTCACTTGCCCAGGCTCTAACGATCTGCTCGGGTCGCCTACGGGTCCATAGTCACCCACGGATCCATATATAAGGGTCCACCAGTGGCCAGTGGGTCGGTACTCACACATGAATGCATACCTATGGGTCACTTATTTCCCCAAATTTCTCTGTCCACCTGGCAGAGGGCACGTTTGGAGTCCAGTAGAGCTCAGGAAAATCATCATCATCATCATGAGGGCCATCCAGACATATCTGAAGTTATTGGAGAAACGGTTCGAATTCTAAATGGTGAAGATGATACAGGGTTAAAATACCCAGAGTAGGCTCGTTGAGTTGTTGACGGCCGACCCACTAGTCACCAATGAGTGTCCTACCAATGGCTGCCCGTCTATGTTATGGTTAGACACAACAATGTGATGCATGTGGCAGGCATTGTACCTGCACTATGGTAGTTAGGATGGTGCAGGTAGTACAGCTGAAAGAGCAGAGGGTGTTTGTGACATAAAAAAGTGAGTGTTTTACCCTATCATATTCACGCTCTGTTGGAAATGTACGAGTTGTACATCAGTGGGTGTTTGTGATGTACAAAAGTGAGTGTTGTACCCTACCATGTTAGTCATGTACAAGTTTTACAGCAGTGGGTGTTTGTGACGTACACCAGTGAGTGCTGTACCCTACCATACCCTGTTTGTTATGTATACAAGTGAGTGATGAACTTTACTATCTTGGTGATGTACACAGGTTGCAGTGTGTGTGTGTGTGTGTGTGTGTGATGCACACAAGTGAGTTTTCACACCCTACCATGTTAGCGCGCTGTTGTCGATATACAAGTTGTACAGCAGTGGGTGTTTGTGATGTACAGAAGTGGGTGTTGTACCCTACCCTGTTGGCACCCTGTTGGTGATGTACAAGTCGATCAGTGGTGGGTGTTTGTTATGTACACAGATGAGTGTTGTACCCTACCCTGTCGGCACGCTGTTGGCCATGTAAAGGTATACAGCTGTGTTTTTGATGTACACAAGTGAGTGTTGTACGCTACCCTGTTGTGCACCCTGTTGGTGATGTACGATTTGTACAGCAGTGAGTGTTTGTGATGTAAACAAGTGAGTGTTGTTCCTTAACCTGTTCTCACCTTATTGGTGATGTAATAGTTGTACATCAGTTGGTATTAAATACCAACTGATGTACAACTATTAAACTTTGCGATTTACACAAGAGAGTGTTGTACCCTACCATGGTGGCACGCTGTTGGTTATGTACCTGTTGTACAGCAGTGTGTGTCTGTGATGTACACAAGTGAAGATTGTACTCTACCCTGTTGGCACACTACTGTTGACGTTGTTCAATTTGTACAGCAGTGCGTGTTTGTGATGTACACAAGTGAGTGTTGTACCCTACCCTGTTGGCACCCTGTTGTTGATGAATGATTTGTACAGCAGTGGTTATTTGTGCCGCACACAAGTAAGGGTTGTACCCTACCCTGTTATCAGGCTGTTGGCGATGTAAAAGTTGTACAGTAGTATGTATTTGTGATGAACACAAGTGGGTTTTACCCCACCAAGTCAGCACGCTGTTAGTAATTTACAACTTGTACAGCAGTGGGTGTTTGCGATGTACACAAGTGATACTGTTGACATTTACAATTTACAATTTGTACAGCAGTGCAGGTTTGTGATGTACACAAGTGATTGTTGTACCCTACCTGTCAGCACGCTGTAGGTGCCGGCAAGTTGTACAGCAGTGCCTGTGATTAACACAAGTGAGTTGTGTACCCTACTCTGCATGCTTTTGGCAATGTGCGAGTTGTACAGCAGTAGGTGTTTATGATGTACACAAGTGGGCATTAACACTACCATGTTTGCATGCTTTTGGCAATGTATGAGTTGTATAGAAGTGGGTGTTTGTGATGTATACCAGTGAGTGTTGTACCCTACCCTGTTGGCATGCTGTTGGCAATGTACAAGTTGTACAGCAGTGGGAATTTGTGATGTACACTAGTGAGCGTTGTACCCTACCCTGTTGGGGATGTCAGGTTTGTACATCATTGGGTGTTTGTGATGTTCACAAGTGAGTGGTGTACCCCAACCTTTGGGCGATTCTTTTGATGAACAGCAGTGGGTGATGGTGATGAAAACAACTGACAGTTGTATATTACCATGTTAGCACCTTGTTGGCGGTGTACAAGTTGTACTGTGGTGGGTGTTAGTGATGTACACAAGTGTGTGGTGTACCCTAACCTGTTGGCGATGTACGCAAAGTACAGCAGTGGGTGTTTGTGATGTACACACATGAGTGTTGTTCCCAACCCAGTAGGCATGCTGTCAGCGATGTACAAGTTGTACAGCAGTGGGTTATAGTGTTGCACACAAGTGAGTGTGTTAGTCTAACCTGTTGGAGTGCTGTCGGCGATGTTTGAGTTGTACAGCAGTGGGTGTTTGTTTCATACACACGTAAGTGTTGCACCCTACCTTGCTGGCACTCTACTGTACTGTGCTGAGGTGTTCAGCAGTGTGTTTGTGTATTTTTCACAAGTGAGTGTTGTACCCTACCCTGTTGGCGATGTACCTGAAGTACAGTAGTGGGTGTTTGTGTATTGTTCACAAGTGAGTTTTGCACCCTACCCTGTAAACGATGTACCTGAAGTGCAGTAGCGGGTGTTTGTGTATTGTTCACAAGTGAGTTTTGCACCCTACCCTGTTGGCGATGTACCTGAAGTACAGTAGTGGGTGTTTGTCGTGTACACAAGTGAGTGTTGGATCCTACCATGTTGGGGATGTACGCGAAGTACAGCAGTAAGAGTTTGTAATGTACAAAAGTAAGTGTTGTACCTTACCCTGTTTGCACACTGTTGGCAAACTATGAGTTGTACAGCAGTGGGTGTTCGCGATGTACACGAGTTAGTGGTGTATCTTTCCACCCTGGTGATGATGTACAAATTGTACAATAGTGTATGTGATGTACACAAGTGAGTGTTGTACCCTACCCTGTTGTGCACCCTAATGGTGATGTACGAGTTTTGCAGCAGTGGGTGTTTGCGATGACGCAATTTAGTGTTGCACCTTACCATATTGGCACGCTGTTGACGATGTACGAGTTGAACAGCAGTGGGTATTTGTGATGTACACAAGTAAGTGAGAATTGTACCCTGTTGGGGATGTCAGGTTCGTACATTGTTGGTTGTTTGTGATGTACACAAGTGTGTGGTGTGCCCCAACCTGTATGCCAAGAACAGCAGTGGGTGATAGTGATGTACACAACTGATACTTGTAACCCACCATGTTGGCACCCTGCTGGCAATGTACAAGTTGGGCTGCAGAGGGTTTTTGTGATGTGAAGAAGTGCGTTTTGTAATGATAACGCCTGGTGGGGCGTGGTGTTAAGGGAGCCCGTCGTTTACATTACATTACATTACATTACATGTTAAAGTCTACTTGACACCGCGAGGGTGTATGAGACTCTGTGCTTTAAACAAAAAGAAAAAGCACCCACAAAGCAAAAAACCCCATTACATCAGGGGTGTGTCGAGGACAAACAAACCAAACTCCCAACCACCGTTTTGGTGGCGTAGGTATTAAACCCCTTAGAGCAGGACCCAGATCTCAACCACTTACAGTGGCGGAGGTAAGAAGCTAACAAATGAGAAGTCTCAAGAAGAAAAAAAAGGGATAATAAATTACGGTGCCACTAAGCAGTCCAGGGCTTCCTGTCTTGCTCTTCTACAAGTAGAAAGATAGTCGGCTAGGTTGCTCCAAAAAGACTTAGTGCCATTTCCATTCATAAAGGTTCTGAATGTGGAATCGCAGAATTCCACATTCCATACGGTTAAGTCGGTATCCTCATGGACATGCCTATAAATATCTGTAAACAGATTCTGGTAGCGGAGGCGAATATCATTATAAAAAGGGCACTCAAACATATGCATTTCATCCTCAGTTTTTTGGAACCCACACATTTGACAGTGTCTCATTGAGCGAGGGATGTGTGCTCTATCCACCACCCTCATTCTTTCTGTGTTCAGCCAATGGGAACCCATTCTAAACTGTGCTATAGAAAGAATCTGATCCTGCTTATGTAAGGCGGATGTAAAGGGAATCAAGCCATTCTCATCATTGCTGTTGGCTGCGAACCATTTTTGGTATCGGAGGCGTTTAAAGCCAACCCTTCTCTCATCAGGGATGTCTCTAACTGCATTGGTGTCACTTGGGTACTTAAACCTCCATGACTCAAAAACTTCAGACATAATACCTTCGACATCGACAGCCTCCAAAATGTTGATGTTTTTACTGGATCCTAGCTTGTGGAGAGCACAACGCAAGTCATGAACCCAGCCAGTGTTGGAGTCAAAAGATTCCTCAAGAGCCATTCTAATGAGATCCTCAGGTTCTTTATGTATGGTCTTGTTCCAGAAGCGCAAAGCTTGTTTAAGCCAAGCAAAACACAACGGGGTTCTACCCAGCTCTTCCATGATAATATTAGATGTAGTAGATTGGCAAACACCCAACATTTGTTTAAGTATACCTCTATGCCATTTCTCACAAGCATGGTCATTTGAGATAAGTGTGTTGTTCAGAATAGAAGGAGCCCACACCTCACAGCCAAAATTCAGGATAGGTTGTACAAGAGAATCAAACAGGTGGGTGAGAATATCAATATTGTATATCTCCATAGTATGGCATCGCCTACGAAGCATGTGGTGTGCCTTTTGGGCCTTAGTGAGCATCCTAGAAAAAGCAGCTTTTGCACGATTGCTTGAGTCACCATCCACAAAGAGGGATCCCAAGTAGATAAAAGATAACTTTGTAGAAAGTTGTGCTCCATCATAGACAAATTTGTAATCAGGATCCATGCGGGCCTCATCGTCGTATGCGGGTGGGAGAGCGGTCTCCTACCTGAACTAGACAAGCTACCATCGTGGTTGACAACGACCTGCAACACCAAGAGCGACCGAAGGGGGAGTCGAACCCCCCGACTCTTCATCCTCAAGCTATCTGGTCTACCACTAGACCATTGTATATCACTGAAAGGGGCTTGTGCGTTTTGTTCCTAACCCTGTTGGCCATGTATGTGTTGTACAGCAGTAGGTGTTTGTGATGTACACAAGTGATGGTTGTACCCTATCCTGTGGGCATTCTGTTAGCATTGTACTAGTTGTACAGCAGTGACTGTGATGTATGTACACAAGTGAGTTATGTAACCTACCCTGCTGGCAAGCTGTTGGCTATGTACAAGTTGTACAGCAGTGGGTGTTAATGATGTACACAAGTGTGTATTAACCCTACTATGTGAGCACGCTGTTGGCGATGTACATGTAGTACAGCAGTGGCTGTTTCTAATGTCACAAGTGTGTGTTGTGCCCTACACTCTTCGCATCATGTTGGTGATGTACATGTAGTACAGCAGTGGTTGTTTATGATGTGCACAAGTGAGTTTTGTACCCTACCCTGTTGGCACCCTAATGGTTATGTACGGGTTGAAAAGCAGTGGGTGTTTGTGATGTACACAAGTGACGGTTGTACCTTATCCTGTTGGCACGCTGTTGGCGATGTACAAATTGTGCAGCAGTGTCTGTGATGTACACAAGTGAGTTATATACCCTACCCTGCTGGCAAGCTGTTGGCAATGTACAAGTTGTACAGCAGTGGGTGTTTGTGATGTGCACAAGTGGGTCTTAACTCTACCATGTCAGCACGCTGTTGGAAATGTACAAGTTGTACAGCAGTGTTTGCGATGTACACCAGTGAGTGTTGTACCCTATCCTGTTTGCGTCCTGTTGGTGATGTACAAGTTGTACAGCAGTTGCTGTGGTGTACAGAATCGATTTATGTACCCTTCCCTGTTGGCATGCTTTGGCGATGTTCCAGTTAGATAGCAGTGGGTGTTTATGATGTACACAAGTGAGTGTTGTACCACGCCCTGTTGGCGATGTACAATTTGTACAGCAGGGGGTATTTGTGATCCACCAAGCTATTGAGGAAGGCAGGCTGATGTGTTGGAAAATCTGGTGCCTAAAAGGTGATGATAACGCCTGGTGGGGCGTGGTGTTAAGGGAGCCCGTCGTACGCGGGTGGGTAGCAGTCTCCTACCTCAACTGGACTAGCTACCATCGCGGTTGATGACGACCAGCAGAAGAAGGGGGAGTCGAACCCCCGACTCTTCATTCTTATAGTGACTTAGTCTACCACTAGACCATCGTATATCACTGAAAGGGGCTATCTGGTGCCTATGTCCCCCAAACAAAGTCCCGGGCAAATGCCCTCCTGCAAATATAATAAATAAACAATAAATATAATTATTTATGTAACTTGCGAATAGACCACTGGGTGCATCCAGCTTGCAGGGATGATGAGTTCACACCAAGCTTTACTTGAACTTGAACTAGGTTGCATACCTTCAGCCAGCAATTTGGCTGCCGCCGTCTTTGGCAGTATTTTATTTTACCAGGAATTACCATGTGTTCATCACCCTGATAAATTTACACTGAATCCTAGGAGGAACTTCTCCGCCATTCTTTATGAATCCTCGGTGGCGCTGGTTTGTGGAAGGGGTCCCACCTCCTGCACTATCAATTTAATCCAGATTCTACTAGGATAGCAAGAACATTTTGTTGCACCTATGTATTGTATTGTGAAAAAGTACTACCCCCCTCGTAGGTATTTGGGAATGTCGCTCCAGACGTTTTGCGATCCCCCAAAGGCAGTTAACTATACCCCAAGACAAAAGTACGATACCCTTAATTTGGAATTCGCCCTTACACCATTCTACGACCAGTGATATGCATAAGGATTTGGGCATAAACATTAAAAATCGTGGCACCGATGCCCAGGTGTAGCATTTTACAAGATGGAAACATTAAAAATCGTGGCACCTGATGCCCAGGTGTAAAGTTTGGGAAGGTGGAAATATTAAAATTGTGGCACCCGATGCCCAGGTGTAGCTTTTTACAAGATGGAAACGTTAAAATTTCGGGCGCCCTATTTGGTTTGCCCAATTCCAGTATTGGGCAGGCACAAAACGGGAATAAACATTATATAACACGCATGCGCGATATATTGTGGTTAGGGATATCGCTGACTACGACACCCCTTATCCCATTGTACGATACCTATCCCTTACCTCTACCTTTTGTTTGAACTGATACATATCCGGTCATAAGGTTGTTGAACCTGTCCAGCCTTTCTAGGTTGGGCACCCATGCATGGCTTGTCAGAAGCATGCATGGCTTGTTAGAAGCAGTAGGTATTTGGGAATGTCGCTCCAGACGTTTTGCGATCCCCCAAAGGCAGTTAACTATACCCCAAGACAAAAGCATGATACCCTTAATTTGGAATTCGCCCCTACACCATTCTACGACTCCCCTTATCCCATTGTACGATACCTATCCTTGAGCTCTACCTGGATTCTAGTAGAATTCGTACCCCTGAATTCTACCCAGATCCTAGGAGAATTCTTACCCCTGGACTGGACATCTATCTTTGTTACTGATCCTAGTATAATGCATACGTCTCCTTTTATTTGAACTGATATATATCCGGTCATAGGGTTGTTGAACCTGTCCAGCCACTCTAGGTTGGGCACTCATGCATGGCTTGTTAGAAGCAGTGCTTGCAGTGAAGACGGATGACATAAAAGTAGGTTCTAGGACAACCATCCATGTTACAGAAAAGGTAGGCATTGGATAAGCCCTGAAATAGGAATGTAATGATTGATTACATTCTGCTATATATATACGTACAGGTGGCACTAGGTGGTTATGACTCTATCTACGTCCTTCTCAGCTAACCACGATCAGCAGTAGCTTCTTGGCAGCTCCCCATACTACCTAGCCTGACGCTGAGTGGTTTGTTACCTCGCAAATGTATTATTCTCAGGTAGCAAAACCAGCAGCAGCATCTAGGCAGCTCCACATACTGGCTATTCAGACACCGAGTGGTTTGATAACTTGCATAGTTTTCCTTTTCAGCTGGCAGCAGCAGTACCTTCTAGTCAGCTCCCCATACTACCTAGTCCGACACTGAGTGGTTTGTTACCTTGCCAAGGTATTATTTTCAGGTAGCAACACAAGCAGGTTCTACGCAGCTCCACCTACTGGCTATTCAGACACCGAGTTGTTCGATAACTTGCATAGTTTTTATTTTCAGCTGGCAGCAGCAGCGGTAGCTTCTTTGCAGCTCCCCATACTACCCAGTCTGACACTGAGTGGTTTGTTACCTTGCAAAGGTATTATTTTCAGATAGAGACACTGTCAGCAGCTTCTAGGCAGCTCCACATACTGGCTATTCAGACACTGAGTGGTTTGATAACTTGCATGTTTTTTTTTTAGCTGGCAGCAGCGGTACCTACTAGTCAGCTCCC
Source organism: Microglena sp. YARC (assembly GCA_022414725.1). NCBI lineage: Eukaryota > Viridiplantae > Chlorophyta > Chlorophyceae > Chlamydomonadales > Chlamydomonadaceae > Microglena > Microglena sp. YARC. Next base: position 17,950 of record JAJSRW010000340.1, read on the forward strand.
CATACTACCTAGCTGGACACTGATTTGTTTGTTACCTTGCAAAGGTATTAAAAACGTAGTAAGACCAGCAGCTTCTAGGCAGCTCGACATACTGGCTATTCGGACTCTGAGTGGTTTGATAACTTGCATTGTTTCCTTTTCAGATTGCAGCAGCAGTTGCTTCTTGGCAGCTCCCCATACTACCTAGCCTGACACTCAGTTGTGTGTTAACTTGTAACGCTATTATTTTCAGGTAGCAACACCAGCAGCTTCTATGCTGCATCACATACAGGCTATTCTGACACCGAGTGGGTTGATTACTTGCATAGTTTTTATTTTCAGATTGCAGCAGCAGTTGCTTCTTGGAAGCTCCCCATACTACCTAGTCTGACAATGGGTGGTTTGTTAATTTGCAACGTTATCATTTTCAGGTAGCAACACCAGCAGCTTCTAGGCTGCTCCACATACTGGCTATTCAGACACCGAGTGGGTTGATAACTTGCACAGTTTTCTTTTCAGCTGGCGGCAGCAGGAGCTTCTAGTCAGCTCCCCATGCTACCTAGCCTGACACTGAGTTGTTTGTTTCCTTGCAACGTTATTATTTTCAGGTTGCAACACTATCAGCAGCATCTAGTCAGCTCCACATACTGGCTATTCAGACACCGAGTGGTTTGATAACTTGCATAGTTTTATTTTCTGCTGGTAGCCCTAGCAGTAGCTTCTAGTCAGCTCCCCCTACTACCTTTCCTGAAACTGAGTGGTTCAGTAACTTGCAAAGGTATTTTTTTCAGGTAGCAACACCAGCAGCTTCTAGGCAGCTCCACATACTGGCTATTCAAACTCTGAGTTGTCTGATAACTTGCATAGTTTTTCTTTTCAGCTGGCAGCAGCTGAAGCTTCTTGGCAGCTCCCCTTACTACCTAGTCTGACAATGGGTGGTTTGTTAATTTGCAACGTTATTATTTTCAGGTAGCAACACCAGCAGCTTCTAGGCAGCTCCACATACTTGCTATTCAAGCTCTGAGTTGTCTGATAACTTGCATAGTTTTTCTTTTCAGCTGGCAGCAGCTGAAGCTTCTTGGCAGCTCCCCTTACTACATAGTCTGACAATGGGTGGTTTATTAATTTGCAACGTTATTATTTTCAGGTAGGAACACCAGCAGGTTATAGGCAGCTCCACATACTGGCTATTCAGACACTGAGTGGGTTGATAACTTGCATAGTTTTTCTTTTCAGCTGGTGGCAGCAGTAGCTTCTAGTCAGCTCCCCATATTTCCTAGTCTGACACTGAGTTGTTTGATAACTTGCATAGTTTTTATTTCCAGCTGGCAGCAGCAGTAGCATCTTTGCAGCTCCCCATGCTACCTAGCCTTACACTGAGTTGTTTGTTTCCTTGCAACGTTATTTTTTTCAGGTAGCAACACTATCAGCAGCATCTAGTCAGCTCCACATACTGGCTATTCAGACACTGAGTGGTTCGATAACTTGCATAGTTTTTCTTTTCAGCTGGCAGCCCTAGCAGTAGCTCCAAGTCAGCTCTCCCTACTACCTTTCCTGAAACTGAGTGGTTCAGTAACTTTCTTTTCAGCAGGCAGCAGCAGCAGTAGCTTCTTTGCAGCTCACCATCCTACCAAGCCTGACACTGACACAGGTTGGTGTGGAGGACATAACTAATGTTGATGGTGCCCTTGTAAAACTGTAGGTCCCCTTCAGTTGTACCCCCCAGTTTCATCATCAACAATGCATTGCATCAGCCAGTTGCGGTGCATTGTGAAGGTGTTGAACAACACAGTTGGGATGTCCCAATGTGTCACCTCAAGGTTGTTCAATTTGAACAACCTTGAGGTGACACATTGGGACATCCCAACTGTGTTGTTCAACACCTTCACAATGCACCGCAACTTTTTACTTTGAAAGTAATTATTATTTTTTACTTTGAAAGTAAGAGAGTGTCACCTCGTGGTTGTCCGCTCCGTGCCAGTACATATCAGGGATGGCGATTAACTGCCCAGGCGTTACCGACATCCCTCCACGTTCTAGTACTCATTATGTATATTGGTAGTGGTGGTGTTGACGGCGTACTATTTATTTGTTTATTTATTTATTAGTTGATAAAGACTCCAGGATGGGGATGCTCATGAATCCTGAATCCTGTGAAGGGTGGAAACACATATTAAAATGTATTTTAAAAATGCGGCAACAACCACAAAATCATACTATCACTACAGCACGAAATAATACCCTCGGGGTAACGCCGTTGTCCGTTTGTGCGACCGACCGAAAAATGGAAGCCTGACACGTCTGCCAACTGTCTCACAACTAACTGGCTTCGGTCAGCTCCATCGTTGCCACCTTTCGTTCCCTTGCCTACAGACTCCGCCAATTTTCCGCGTCGCAAGCTTAGGACTTGTTACGCACACTTCCCCAGACCCCCTAGTGCGTGTCGCACGCACATTTTGACATATTTGTTCAGATTTTGACTGGGACTACCGGACGAGCGTGTTTTCACAGATTTTGACAGGGAAGGGCCGTGGAGGGGCCAGGGGGCGTGCGTGTTGACACGCTTAAAATGACAGGGAAGTGCGTGATAAAATATCTAGATTTCAAAAGGGGAACATTTGCGCTAGCACGAGCTAACAATAAAAAACAACGCTTCAGGACAGAGAGCCCTCTACTTCAGGGTTCGTGTGGGCCGTGCGGGCCCGGCAGTTAGGCCCCACGCCAACGTCCGGAAATATCAGGGGGGCCTGGGAAATATCGTACCGCAACCGTACGTCTGTCAGAGTGACAGCTGACTGTAAGCGGTTTATATGTTCTGTCTCAAAATTGCGGCTGTTTTTCTTCTTCAGATCTGAAGGTGCCTACGTAATCTCCTTTCCAAAGTCATCGTCGCCCTTGATTAGTTCAAGGGTTTCCTTGCCCGCAAAAAAATAGATGGATCCATGGATTCTGAATCCCCACCCCCATGGATCCAACGCATTTTTGCGGGCAAGGAAACCCTTGAACTAATCAAGGGCGACGATGAATTTGGAAAGGAGAATTCGGTAGGCAAGATAAACAGGAGCTGAAGAACTGAGTGCGATTTCTTCGCTGTTGGCAGCAGCTGTCCTCCTGCCTCACCCGTTCATCGCTACGGTGGGTGACTGTATACCGGTACATTCTTAAAATTTGGATTGCCGACCCCAGGCCGCCCCTCCTTTTTTTTAGTTGTGGCAGGATTGAAGGACAAAAAAACTGCAAACTATAAGCATAGAAAACGTGAGGCCTGACACCTCCCCCCCCCCCCCACACACCCTCCATTAGATTCAAGTACCCATTAAAAAACTTATATATGGATCCGGGAGATTTGCCATTTGGAGCACTAGCACACAATGGCGTCCACGTATTTTCAGTGCCGGGATCGCATGGTAGTAAAAATACAGTGCTGCCCCTCTCCACCCCAACAAGGTTATCCAACTACCTAAGTCACTCTTTGCTGGAGGCGGCCAGAAAAAAATAAAAAAAATCAGACCCAGTTTAGACGCCCCAATAAGCATTACAATTTTGGGAGGTGGGGTGGGGGGTGAGTGGGGGCCCGGGTGGGGGTGGGGGGTGGGGGGGGATGGTGTGTGCGTGTGTGTGCGCGTGTGTGTTGGGCGTGGGGTGGGGTGGGGTGGGGTGGGGTGGGGTGGGGTGGGGTGGGGGTGGGGGGGGGGGGGGGGGGGGGGGGGGGGGGGGGGGGGTAGATACTTATTACACGGGGGCCAAAGTGTTTCCAATAGAATGACCTTGCCAAGGTCTGCACATGGGTGGTCTCATAATTTCATTTGGAGGCCAGAATAAAAATTAAAACAAAAATGAGGGCTGGCCCAGGGCTGACCCCGTAATGTTTTTGAAATAGCTCATGCCCCCCCCCCCCCCCCCCCCCCCCCCTACTCCCCCCTCTCTGTCAAGCCGCAAGTCCAGTAGGGCAAGAAAAATATGCCATACTAGTTTTTGATAGTTGATATGTGTTGCCAATGAAAGCAGCATTGCAGCACATATGTCAATTTCCAATAAGGGATGCATGATCAACCGCGACTACACCATGTTTGTGTGCATGTAACCCTACTAGTCTACTACCCTAGCGAAGTGATCGCGGCATGATGATGATGGCCATGAAGGTAAATTGATAATTTTCAAGCTTGGATTTTTTAATGCTTTTAAGCCAACTCTTTGCTGCTCGCTGTCTCCCAATTCCAGTTCCCCCAGTTCGATACCCACTGAAACCAGGGAGCACACTATGAGTCTATGACACTAAACAAATTGTACATTTTAAAGACTTTTTGAGGACATGATGCATGCTGAAGTGCTGTTGATGGTGATGATGGGTTGGTGTATAGGCTATATTCTTCTGACCGTCTAGGATGTGACCACTCCGGTAGCAAGCTTCACAAGTGATTATTGAACTCCAAAAATCGTTTTTTTGAAGACGCAGGTCACCTTGATATGATGCAGCCTACATGCATGTAAAACAAATCCCAGAGTTGTCAGAGAACACCATGATAAACTGATATACTAGTTGTGTTTGCTATATGCCGATGTGATGGACCTTGGTCAAGGATGGAGATCCCAGCTGTCACTAGGAAGTTTTTGTCACGACAATAACGACAACGGCGATATCGACGATGACTATGACAACGATGACTATGACGATGACGACATTGATTGTGCATTCGAATTGGTGATTGTGCATTTGAAGCAAGGACCACTTCGTATCGTGTTCTTGTTCTCCTTGTTGAAGTAAACAAACCTGATTTGTTTACATCAACAAGGAGAAAAATAATTACAAAATTTAATTTACCTACCTGGAGGAATCTGGACAATCTGCTGTATGTTCATAAGTCCGTACCTTGAGTAGGGCACGCCCCCCCTTAATGCCACATATGTTGCAATACACATTGCAGCAAATGCGGCATTACGGGGGGGGCGTACCCTACTAAAAGTACAGACTTATGAACATAAAAGATAACAGGTATTTTCTTTTTCATACGGAGGGCAGCTTTCCTAGCTGCCTCTTCAGTCAAACCTAACGCAACATAGTGCACCTGCCTTGGAGGTAGCAGTTTGAAACATCCTCGCCCTCGCCCTCGCCCTCGCCCTCGCCCTCGCCCTCGCCCTCGCCCTCGCCCTCGCCCTCGCCCTCGCCCTCGCCCTCGCCCTCGCCCTCGCCCTCGCCCTCGCTCGCCCTCGCCCCTCGCCCTCGCCTCGCCCTCGCCCCTCGCCCTCGCCCTCGCCCTCGCCCTCGCCCTCGCCCTCGCCCTCGCCCTCGCCCTCGCCCTCGCCCTCGCCCTCGCCCTCTGCCCTCGCCCTCGCCCTCGCCCTCGCCCTCGCCCTCGCCCTCGCCCTCGCCCTCGCCCTCGCCCTCGCCTCGCCCTCGCCCTCGCCCTCGCCCTCACCCTCACCCTCACCCTCCCTCTGGCCCTCACCCTCCTCTCGCCCTCACCCTCCCTCTGGTGTTGGCCCTCGCCCTCACCCCTCCTTGCCTTGGTGTTGGCCCCTCGCCCTCGCCCTCCCTCGCCCTGGTGTTGGCCCTCGCCCTCGCCCTCCCTCGCCCTGGTGTTGGCCCCTCGCCCTCGCCCTCCCTCGCCCTGGTGTTGGCCCCTCGCCCTCGCCCTCCCCTCGCCCTGGTGTTGGCCCCTCGCCCTCGCCCTCCCTCGCCCTGGTGTTGGCCCCTCGCCCTCGCCCTCCCTCGCCCTGGTGTTGGCCCCTCGCCCCTCGCCCTCCTCGCCCTGGTGTTGGCCCCACGCCCTCGCCCTCCCTCGCCCTGGTGTTGGCCCCGGTGTTGGTGTTGGCCCCTGTGTTGGTGTTGGCCCCGGGTGTTGGTGTTGGCCCTGGTGTTGGTGTTGGCCCTGGTGTTGGTGTTGGCCCTGGTGTTGGTGTTGGCCCTGGTGTTGGTGTTGGCCCTGATGTTGGTGTTGGTGTTGGTGTTGGCCCTGGTGTTGGCCCTGGTGTTTGGTGTTGGTGTTTGGTGTTGGTGTTGGCCCTGGTGTTGGCCCTGGTGTTGGTGTTGGTGTTGGTGTTGGTGTTGGTGTTGTGTTGGTGTTGGTGTTGGTGTTGGTGTTGGTGTTGGTGTTGGTGTTGGTGTTGGTGTTGGTGTTGGTGTTGGTGTTGGTGTTGGTGTTGGTGTTGGTGTTGGTGTGGTGTTGGTGTTGGTGTTGGTGTTGGTGTTGGTGTTGGTGTTGGTGTTGGTGTTGGTGTTGGTGTTGGTGTTGGTGTTGGTGTTGGTGTTGGTGTTGGTGTTGGTGTTGGTGTTGGTGTTGGTGTTGGTGTTGGTGTTGGTGTTGGTGTTGGTGTTGGTGTTGGTGTTGGTGTTGGTGTTGGTGTTGGTGTTGGTGTTGGTGTTGGTGTTGGTGTTGGTGTTGGTACAGTGGGATGGTTGTTATATTGGTGTTGGTGGTATGAACTTGATTGCTCAATCTTTCCTGGCTATTTACCCATGGATTGGTTAAAACTTATCTGTCCCCACCTTCTTTTATCTTTGCAGCTGAAGAGCTAGCCCCTCAGGCCGCCCTTACTTGCTTGGGAATGGGGATCCCTGGTGTCACTAGGGTTTTTGGTCACCTCGAGCTGTTGTGGTGGCATATCTCGTGGACTTCGGGTTCCGACTGTGACTAGTGGGTGTGCGGTGTGTCCTACCTTGTTGCTTCCCTGGTGGCTGTTCTTGCGGAATGTGAGTCTCGTATACTGCGCTTTGGTACGCAGTTGACGAGGTGACTGCCTTTGCTAGTTGAGTGAGCCATATCCAAGTGTATGAAATATCCAGTGTGCCATATCCAAACATCAGCTGGTGAGGGGCACACACAATTTTGCAGGCCAAACCCTTAGGGCCTGCAGCGCATCCGTTTTTCTCACCCGTTTATGGCAGTACGCCTGATGTACTGACATCAGTACCCATTCAAGGGAGGTAACAAGGCAGCCAAGAAATAACATAAGTCCTTGGTCACATGGCAAGCCATGTGCCCGAAGCCTTAGTTTTTTTTACTGCCATCTTACCTCCTTGCTTAAGCAATCTTTGCATCCACAAAGCCAGCCCTTCAAAAGAAGAAGGCAGCAGAAAATTAACTGGCTGCCTTCTTCTTTTCAATGGCTGGCTTTGTAGCTGCAAAGATTGCTTAAGCAAGGAGGTAAGTTAGATTATTGATGATTATTGAATTCTTAATTCAACTATGGTCTGCATATCTCACTATAATGTAACGAATAAGCAAATATTTGATATATATATGCACATTTATGATAGATACATCAGGGTACTTCCAAGCACGCGCTTTTAGAGCTGCCTTTTAGAGCTCCACTGCGCAGTTTTTGCAACCCCCTGTGGGCGCGGCAAGCAATTTTTGCGCTTTTTGCTCTACAAAGCACAGTTTTATTTTTTTCGAATGCGCTAAAGCGCTGGCCAATTTGGTTAATGGAAGTACCCTGATATAAATACATATCTATTATATATATGAATAAAACAGCTTTTGCTCTGCACCACATATATATGCATTACACACCACTCCACACCATGCCCCTCCACCAACACCAGCACCAACCACCTCTCTCACACATTAGCTGGTGAAGCTTGCAGAGCAGCTGGCAGTGGTTTTACAAGGAGCAGCAGAGCATTGGCGCTGGGCTGGATGGCCATGCACCCCCTTCCCCCCACCCCACCCACCCCACTCTCTCTCACATACACACCACACCATACCCATCCACCAACAACAACCACCTCCCTCCCACATCAGGTGGTGAAGCTTGCAGAATAGGTGGCGGTGGCTATGCAGCTGTGGCACAATATGAGCAACAGACTATAGATGAGCTGGACACTGGTGAGGAGTGTGTGTGTGTTTGTGTGTGTGTATGAAGTTGTAGTGCATTGATATTATGTGCATCACCACTTATTTCTATTAAGTTAGTGGTGGTTGTAGAACAATGGTATGGGATGGTTGTCGTAGTGTTGGTGGTAGGATGGTGGTGGCAGTGCTGGCCGTAGTGTGCTGGGATGTTGGATAGGAAGGTGGTGGTGCTGGCCGTAGTGTGGTGTTTTTGTGTTGTTGGTGTTGGTGGTAGCAAGGTGGTGGTGCTGGCCGTAGTGTGGTGGGATGGTGTTGTTGGTAGGATGGTGGTGGATTTGTCTGTAGTTTGATGGGATGTTGTTGTTGGTGTTTGTGGTAGGAAGGTGGTGGTGCTGGCCTTTGTGTGGTGGGATGTTGTTGTTGATGTTGGTGGTAGGTTGGAGATGGCGGGTGCTGGCCGTAGTTTGGTGTTTTGTGTTGCTGGTGTTGGTGGTAGCAAGGTGGTTGTGCTGGCTGTAGTGTAACGGGATGGTGTTGTTGGTAGGATGGTGGTGGTTTTGTCTGTAGTTTGATGGGATGTTGTTGTTGGTGTTTGTGGTATAATGGTGGTGGTGCTGGCCTTTGTGTGGTGGGATGGTGTTGCTGGTGTTGCTGGTATTGGTTGTGGATGGTGGTGGTGCTAGCAGAAGTTTGCTTGGTGGGATGGTTTTGTTGATTGTGGTGGCTGGTGTGATGATGGTGGTGCTGGCCGTAGTGTGGTGGGATGGTATTGTTGGTGTTGTTGGTATTGGTGGTGCTGGCTTGTGGTGGTGCTGGCTGTAGTGTGGTGTGCTGGTGGTGGTGGTGGTGGTGCTGGCCATAGTGTGGTGGGCAGCTTTGGTGGTGTTGATGGTAGGATGACGGTGGTGCTGGCTGTAGTGTGGTGGGATGGTGTTGGTGGTGTTGGTGGTGGTGCTGGCTGGGCGTGGAGTGGTGGGATGGTATTGTTTTTTTGGTGTTGGTGGTGTTGGTGGTGTTAATGGTATGAGGGTGATTGAGCTAGCATTAGCATTGCCTCCTTGTTAAGGGCATGGTCGGGGGGATAGCAGTCAAGGGGGCACCCTTCTTCAGATACCGCCCCTTCACCTTTGGGATTTGGGGAAAGTGTGTGCATATCCGTTTAACCTGTTGAATTGATTTAAATTGACGCGATGCCTGCACCGCGGCCCCAAGTGTGGATCCGCGGACCCCAAGCGAGGAGCCCGCGGCGCGCGTCGGTAGCTCCCAATTGTGGATCGGCACGCACTTGGGAGCTACCGACGGCTTTGCGAGGTTGGTACGCATTCTGCATTTTGCTGCTTGGTTTTAATGTGGGTGGGCCTCTCCGAAACTCATGGATCCAGGTTCGGTTCGAAGTTGGTTAGGAATTGTCACAGTGTTCAGATGAATACGGTTGATAATCAGTTACATGTCAGCTACTCCCGAATCAAGATTTATATGTTCAGGGCGGTGCGCATTGAGGGGTTTACGACAATTCAGCCCATAATTCAGCCCATTAATGCCACGCACCCCGAGAGCGCTGTATATCCGATCACTGCTTCTTGCAATAGTGTGGTTTGCTTGGTCGTTCGAAATCTTCCTCTGCGCAGAATACGCCCCTGTATACGGTTGACAATTGCGCGCAGCTCTATCTGTTCTCTGACTACTCATCCATGATGTCTACGCAAATCGAGGTGGTTAGAAAATCGGCAGCAAAAGCCAAGGCAGCTCGTGAGTAAAACTGCTACTGATTCCCCCTTCTTCTAAGTCCAGCAATCCTAGGGGAACTAACGAATGCGTCAGGTTGATGTTCCCACGATCGATGGGTCCGTCAGTTCACCCCCTCGGCGGGCTGATGCCAACCATCAACCTGACGCCTTCGTTAGTTCACTTCGCATTTTGTTCGTAGCTGAAATTGCATGATGTTTGGCTGCTTCCTTGGATTGTCATTCCTTGTGTTACATCGAAACAGAGCCTGAAGCGCGAGCTAGTGCGAGTCTACATACTACGCTTTATGGTACGGTGTGTCTCGCCAATAGATATTATGAAAGGCTGAGCACGCAGCACTTAAGCGTCTCCAGGGTGTGTCCAGGGTACTGTGCCTATTTGTTCCTCACGAGAAGCAAGCAGGCTAGTTAGCTATGGTGGCAGTTCTGATAGTGATATAGCTAGGAATGGCGTCCGGAGGATGATTCGAAGTTGTGCTGCTGAAATTTAGTTTCGAGGCCAAGCGAGGTAGATGGCCAACTCCCGCCAGCTTGATCTGGTAGTAGAAGTCGTTTGTGCGACTTTCAATCACGAAACGAGGTGGGAAAGCGGTGGGAGATATTTGGTTGTGTTCTTGGAAGTGTTGGGAAGAGAGGTCATTTATCTGCCAGGAACTTTGAGGTTGATTGCTCAATCTTGCCTGATTAATATACCCTTGGATTGGTTGATACTTATTTGTCCCCCCTCCTTAAATCGTTGCAGCTAAAAAGACAGCCCTTGAGAAGACGAGAGGGACAATTAGAAATCCAGGCACTTGGCAAGAGGGTGACCAGTGGCAGCCGGGTGATTCAGATAGGTAAGTTTGATTCTTAATGATTCTGAAAGTCTTGGCTCAACTATGGTCTGCTGATGTCACTAAAATGTAATGAATATATAAATATATTATTAATGCAGCATGTAGTGGACACGCACCTACCTAATATAGTTGGCTTTTCAGTCGAGTCCATTTCACCATTCCGTACACAAGCTCTATGATGATGATGATGATGATGATGATGATGATGATGAATGATGATGATGATGATGATGATGATCATATGATTGATGATGATGATGATGATGATGATGATGATGATGATGATCGATGATGATGAGATGATGATGATGATGATGATGATGATGATGATGATGGATGATGATGATGTGATGATGATGATGATGATGATGATGATGATGATGATGTGATGATGATGATGATAATGATGATGATGATGATGATTAGATGATGATGCTGATTGATGATGATGATGATGATGATGATGATGATGATGATGATGATGATGACTGATGATAGATGAAATGATGATGATGATGATGATGATGATGGATGATGATGATGATGATGATGATGATGATGATGGTGATGATGATGATGATGATGATGATGATGATTAGCATTACATTACATTGTTAAAGTCTACTTGACACCGCGAGGGTGTATGAGACTCTGTGCTTTAAACAAAAATAGAAAAAAGCACCCCACAAAGCAAAAAAAACCCCGGATTACATCAGGGGTGTGTCGAGGACAAACAAACCAAAAATATATCCCAATCCACCGTTTTGGTGGCGTAGGTATTAAACCCCTTAGAGCAGGACCAGATCTCAACCATTTAAATTGCTTACAGTGGCGGAGGTAAGAAGCTAACAAAATGAGAAGTCACAAGAAGAAAAAAAAAGGGATAATAAATTACGGTGCACTAAGCAGTCCAGGGGGCTTCCTGTCTTGCACTTCTACAAGTTAGAAAGATAGTCGGCTAGGTGCTCCAAAAGACTTAGTGCCATTTCCATTCATAAAGGTTCTGAATGTGGAATCGCAGAATTCCACATTTCCATACGGTTAAGTCGGTATCCTCATGGACATGCCTAATAAATATCTGTAAACAGCTTCTGGTTAGCTGATGGTAGATGATGATGATGATGATGATGATGATTGGTGGTGGGGCATGGGGATGGGATGGGGATGGGGATGGGGATGGGGATTCGCGGGTCCATGGGGATGGGGATGGGGATGGGGATGGGATGGGATTGATGATGGGGATGGGGATGGGGCATGGGATGGGGATGGGGATGGGATCGGGATGGGAATGGGGATGGGATGATGGGGATGGGGATGGGGATGGGGATGGGGATGGGGATGGGGATGGGGATGGGGATGGGGATGGGGATGGGGATGGGGATGGGGATGGGGCATGGGGATGGGGAATGATGGGGGGGATGGGGGCCATGGGAAATGGGGATGGGGATGGGGCGGGGATGGGATGGGGATGGGGATGGGGAATGGTGATGGGGATGGGGGATGGGGGGGGATGGGGATGGGGATGGGGATGGGGATGGGGATGGGATGGGGGAATGGGGATGGGGATTGGGGATTGGGGATGGGAATGGGGATGGGGTGGGGATGGGGATGGGGATGGGGCATGGGGATTGGGCGATGGGGATGGGGATGGGGATGGGGATGGGGGGGGATGGGGATGGGGATGGGGATGGGAATGGGGCGTCTATGGGGATGGGGACTGGGGATGGGGATGGGGATGGGGGATGGGGATGGGGGGGAATGGGGATGGGATGGGGATGGGGGGATGGGGATGGGGATGGGGGATGGGATGGGGATGGGGAATGGGATGGGGATGGGGATGGGGATGGGGATTGGGGATGGGGATGGGGAATGGGGATGGGGATGGGGATGGGATGGGGATGGGATGGGGATGGGGGATGGGGGGGATGGGGATGGGGATGGGGATGGGGATGGGATGGGGATGGGGATGGGGATGGGGGGGATGGGGATGGGGTGGGGATGGGGATGGGGATGGGGATGGGGATGGGATGGGCGATGGGGATGGGATGGGGGATGGGGATGGGCAGATGGGGATGGGCTCGATGGGATGGGGATGGGGATCGGGGATGGGGATGGGGATGGGGATAAGACAGAGACAGATGGGGATGTCCTGGGATGGGGGTATTCATAGGGAGGGAAGGGGGTGCCATGGGGGCTATGGGCGGGATGTGCGCGTTTACGGGGAACAATGGATGGGTGTATACTCGGGGAGGAACGCTTCATGGGGAAGATGCCAGGGAAATGGCGGAACAAATGATGGGGTATGGGGATGGGAATGGGGATGGGGAATGGGGAGGGGATGTGAATGGGGATGAATGGTGGGGATGGGATGGGATGGATGGGGATTGGGATGGGATGGGGGATGGGGATGGGGATGGGACTGGGATGGGGATGGGGATGGGGTATGGGCTGATGGGGGGTTGTTGAGTTTTGTGTGGATGGTGTACACACGTGGGTAGATTGGTGGGGATGATTGGGGACAGAGCTGGCTGAATGGGATTAGGGGATGCGGGATGGGGGATGGGCTGACGTCGATTGAGTAGCCATGTTGGGGGATTGGGGGCTTGGGTCAGAAATGAGACGGTGAGTTGGCCTGGGAAGTCTGGAGTCGTTCCGATTGGTGGCCATTAGTGCATGGCGCCATGCCCGTCGAGTGGGGGATGTATGGCTTGAGACACCATAGGGGAGAGGGGATGGGCCTTGGGCAAGTTTTACAGAAGCGTTGGTTGCCCATACATGATGGTCTGATGAGTGCGAATTGAGTACAAGTGGATTCCGGTGGGCATGGGGATGTGGGTACACTGTTAGGTCTGTGATACGTGAGTGTTATGGGTGGCGGATGAGGCAAACGAATTGTCCAAATACTGGTGGTGGGGCCTATGTCGGGGATGGGATGGGGATGGGTATGGGACTTGAGAAGTGTTGGCGTGAATTGGGGATCCCGTTTTTCGTTACCACAATCACTTTGGCGTATGATATTGGCGCGTATGGGTGCAGCTCATGCGCGCTCTCCGAATAGCAAAAATGGGATGGGGATGGGGATGATGACACCACCACCATAGGGATGAGGTCCGAGCGAATGCTTGGGATGGATCGGGGAGTGCGCGCAGAGATGTCCTGAGCAGCATGGGCCGATGGGGATGGATCCATATCAATGGACAAAGCGACCGAATTGATGGGATAATAGGGGGGCCAACGCTGGGCGCATGGGGGGATGGGTGGTTGGGCCAACGAGTGGGGATAGGGGCCATGGGGCATGGGGATGAAACAGTGGGGGTCATAACATACAGGCGTGACTGCGCCCGCGGCACTCAGGTGGTGTCGCTTAATGGCGCGGTCTGGATGAGAGTTACGCCATCTGAATTGTATAACGTCGGGGCAATGTCGAGCTAGGGATGGCTGGTTCGTGACACTGGGCGGTGACTTGGGGACGTCTTCGCACATGCGGTCCAAGCCCCGCCTGCGGGTCGACGATATGGAGAGAGGGATGGGGATGGGGTCATTGAGGAATAGGCCGTACTCCGGTGTAGTGGGGAAAGGATGTGGCTGGACATGAGTGCCGACGCGGATGGGGATGGGGATGGAGGTAGTGGGATGTTGATGTGTGTGTCTAGGAGCGTGGTGAAGATGTAGTCATCTGGCAGACAAATGTGTGCTGGTCAGATGTAGTTCGGCGAGGGGCATAGAGCGAGCGATAGGGTATAGTGCGTAACAGCTGCCTGTCGTATGCGAGCGAGATCAAGGTGTATGTGTGGGATCGATATGTTGTAATGGGTTGGAAATTGGGACAAACTGAGGAAACCATCCGTTCTCGCTAATATTGTCCAATATAAATTTTAGGAGATGCCGGCATGGAATATGGCTGGTTCATTTGGCATGTATTGGGCAGTTCAGTTCAATTTGCGAGTTTCATATGGGTTCGATGACGGCAAACATGTGGGTATAGAAGCTCGTGAACTTGAATGATTTGCGTGAATGAGTCAGAGCGAATAGCACGCGATGGATCATTGGTTTTTCATAAAAAGCCTTGTAATTGGAGGTTTATTCTTAATAGCGTTCGTTCTATTGTCCTTCCTCCTCCTGATCTTCCTGGCAAGCCATGCTGAGGTTCATCAAGCTGCACTGTTGCTAGTGACGTACAATAACGAGCACATACGAGAAGTAGATGACTGGTGGCAAAAGACTCTCGCTGAGGTCCGGCTGGACAATAGATCTGTGGAAAAATAACTACATTATCTCTACACTGCGCTCACTCGAGGGCATGCGCGTCTTCTCGCACTGGAGCCTCGGGTGAATGGTGCTCCGCTCCCTGGGCTCGGTCTGGATGCGATACAACGCCAACTTGAAGACGAGACGCCGCAAAAAGGTGTTGGCTGATGGAGGCCTTTGGACTTGAATCCTGCTGCTGTGAGTGGAGTCATTCGGGTGATTTGCGGACAGCGTTGCGTGGTGACGCGATGAGTGAATATGTGACTCGACAGTGGTGATGGGTGATGTGACTGGTGATGGTGATGGTGATAGGGGATGTGCATGGTGATTGGGTGCAACTCCGGATGAGATGGTCGATCTGGAGCTACATGGTTGAATTGGTTGAGATGCATCTATTAATGGTTGGGATTGAGTAGCAATATGGGGTTCGGACTGGTGTATGTTTAGCGGCACTGTTTGTCAATTTTAGACTCGGTGGTTGTTTCGGTAGATATGGAGAGATAGACTGCAAGGTACGATAGTCAGAACTCGCGCTTATATTTTGGGAGATGAATCGCAGTCTGGTATTGCCGTAGTATGAGGTCTTGATGGTGATGGTGATGTTTGGTGATGGTGATGGTGATGGTTGATGGTATGTGAATGGCCTGATGGTGATGGTGAGGTGATTATTTGATTGCTGATGTGATGCGCTGATAGGTGATGGTGATGGTGATTGGTGATCGGTGACTGGTCATGCGTGATGGTGAGCGTTGATGGTGATCTGGCGTGATTGGTTGACATTGGTTTGATGGTTGATGGTGACTGGTGATGGTGTGGTGATGGTGATGTGTGGTGCATGGTGATTGGTGATGGTGATGGGGATGGTGATTGCGTGGAATGGTGAGGTGCATGGTGATTTGTTGATGGTGATTGGTGATGTGTATGGTGATGGTGATTGGTGATGGTGATGGTGTGGTGATTTGGTGATGTGATGGTGATGGTGATGGTGATTCGGTGATGGTGATTGGTTGATGGTTGAGGTGATGGTGAATGGTGATTGGTGATGGTGGATGGTGATTGGTGATGGTGATGGTGATGGTGATGGTGATGGTTGATGGATTGATGGTGATGGTGATGGTGATGTGTGATGCGTGCATGGTGATAGGTGCTATTTTTGTGGTGATTTTTGGTGAATGGTGATGTTGATGGTGATGGTGGTGTTGGTTTTTTAGATGCGTCGATGGTGATTGGTGATAAGGTGATGGTTTTTTTGATGGTGATGGTGTGCAAGTCCCTGTTGATGCGGATTGGTGATCGGTGATCGGTGATGGTTTGGTGATGGTGATAACTCGGTGATGGTGATGGGGTGATTGGTGATACGGGTTATTGGTGAATTGCTGAATGGTGATGGTCATGGTCGATGTGATGGTGCGATTCGACTGATGGTCGATGGTGATGGTGATCGGTGATGGTTGATGGTTGATGGTGATGTGTGATGGTCGTATGGTGATGGTGATGGTGATGGTAGTGGTGACATTGGTGATGGTGATGGCTTGATGGTGATGGTGATGGTGATCGGTGTATGGTGTATGGGAGGTGATCGGTGTATGGTGGAATGGTGATTGGTGATGTAGTGATGGTTGATGGTTTGATGGTGATGGTGATGGTTGATGCGTGGATATTGGGTGATGGTGATGTTGGTGATGTGATGGTGTGCAGTGTGATGGTGCATGGTAGATGGTGAATGGTGATGGTGATGAACGTGATGGTGATTGCTTTGATGGTGATGGTGATGGTGATGGTGATGGTGATGGTTGATGGTGATGGTTGATGGTCGATG
>JAJSRW010000750.1:0-12500 GCA_022414725.1 Microglena sp. YARC
AACCCAAAACAACCCACCAACAGCTAACCCCAACAACACAACCAACAGCCAACCCAAACAACACCGGCCAACCAACCTACTCCAACCAAACAGCCAACCCAAACAACCCAACCAACAGCCAACCCAAACAACCCGCGACGCCAACCAACAAGCCAACCCAACCTACCCACAACAAGCCAACCCAAACAAACCCAACACACCAATAGCCAACCAACCAACCCAACCAACAGCCAACCAAACAAAATACCAACCCAACCACCAGCCAACCCAACCAACCCAACACAAGCCAACGGCCCCAACCCAACACAAATACCACCCAAAACCCAACCAACAGCCAACCCAACCAACCAACAGCCAACCCAACCAACCCAACCAACAGCCAACCAAACCCAACCAACAGCCAAACCAAACAAACCCACCAACCCAACCAACAGCCAAACCAAACAACACAACCCAACCAACAGCCAACCCAATTAACCCAACCAACAGCCAACCAAAACAACACCACAAACCCAACCAACAACCAACCCAACCTACCCAACCAACAGCCAACCCAACCAACCAAACACAACCAAACAGCAACCACAACCCAACCCCGAACCAAAGCCAACCAAACAACAACACCAACCCAACCAACAGCCAACCCAAACCTACCCAACAACAGCCAACCCAACCGAACCAAACAAAACCAACAAACCAACCCAAACCAACCCAACCAACAGCCAACAACCAACCAACCAACAGCCAACCCAAAACGACAGCCAACCCAAACAACCCAACCAACAGCCAAACCCCAAACCAACAACAGCCAACCCCCAACCACAGCCAAAACCAACCCAACCATCAGCCAACGAACAAACACCACCAACCCAACCAAAAGCCAAACCCAACAACCCAAACCCAACCAACAGCAACCACACACAGCCACAACCACCTCAACCCAACATAACAGCCCAACACAACCAACCACAACAACAACCAACAGCCAACCCAACCTACCCAACAAAAAGCCAACCCAAACAACACCACCAACCCAACCAACAGCCAACCCAACCTACCCAACCAACAGCCAACCCAACCTACCCAACGCAAAGCCACCCAACCAACCCAACAACAACTAACAGCCAACCCAACGCAACCACAGCCAAACCCAACCAACCCACCAACAGCCAACCCAAACAAACACCACCAACCCAACCAAACAGCCAACCCAGACCCAACCAACAGCCAACCCAAACAACACCACCAACCCAACCAACAGCCAACCCAACCAACACAACACAAACAATCCAACAGCCAACAACCAACACAACCAACAGCCAACCCAACCAACACACCACAAACCCAACCAACAGCCAACCCAACCTACCCAACCAACAGCCAACCCAACCAACCCAACACAACCAACAGCCAACCCAACCAACCAACAGCCAACTCGAACAACACGCACCAACCCAACCAACAGCCAACCCACCCAACCTACCCAACCCAACAGCCAACCCAACCAAACCCAACACAACCACAGCCAACCCAACACAAAACCAACAGCCACCCACCCAACCAAACCAACCAACCAGCAAACCCAAACACACACCCACCCAACCAACAGCCAACCACCGACTAGCCAAACACCTACCCAACCAACAGCCAACCCAACCAACACAACACAACAACCAGCAACCCATAACCAAACCCAACCAACAGCCAACCGAAAACAAACCCACAACCTACAACAACCAACCCAACCTACCCAACCAACAGCCAACCCAACCAACCAAACACAACCAACAGCCAACCCAACCAACCGAACCAACAGCCAACCCAAACAACAACACCAACCCAACCAACAGCCAACCCAACCTACCCAACCAACAGCCAACCCAACCGACCCAACAAGAACCAAACCAACCACAGCAACCCAACCACCAAACAACCCAACCAACAGCCCCAACAAAACCAAACCAACAGCCAACCCAACCAACAGCAACCAACCCAACATACAAGCCAACCCAACCAACAGCCAACCCCAACCAACAGCCAACCCAAACCAACCAACAGCCAACCCAACAACAGCCAACCCCTATCCCAACCCAACCTACCCAACCACAGCCAAACCCAACCCTACCAACCAACAGCCAACCCAACCAACCCAACACAACCAACAGCCAACCCAACCAACCAACAGCCAACCCAACCAACCCAACCAACAGCCAACCCAAACAACACCACCAACCCAACCAACAGAAACAACACCACAACCCAAACAACAAGCCAAACCCAACCAAGCCCAACCCAACGCAACAAGCCACCCAAACAACGACCACCAACCAACAACAGCCAACACAACCAACCCAACAAACAGCCAACTCGCAACAACACCACCAACACAACCACAGCCAACCCAACCTACCCAACCAACAGCCAACCCAACCAACCCAACACAACCCAACCAGCCAACCAACCAACCAAAGCCAACCCAAACCAACCAAACCAAACACAGTCCAAACCAACAGAGCCAACCCACCCAAACAGCCAACCCAACCAACACAACACAACCCTACAGCCAACCCAAACCAACCCCAACCAACAGCCAACCCAAAACAACACCACAAACCCTTACCAACCCAAACAACCCAACAAAAAGGCCCCAACAACCGAACAACAAGCCAACCCAAACAACACCACCAAACAGCCAACCCAACCTACCAACAACAGCCAACCCAACCCAAAAGCCCAACCCAAACAACCCAACCAACAGCCAACCACCAACCACAGCCAACCCAACCAACAGCCAAACCCAAACAACCAACAGCCAACCCAACCAACAGCCAACCCAACCCAACCATCAGCAACCGAAACAACACCACCAACCCAACCAACAGCCAACCCAACCAACCACCCAACCAACAGCCAACCAAACAACACCACCAACCATTACCAACAGCCAACAACAACACAACACAACCAACAGCCAACCCAAACAACCCAACAAAAGCCAACCCAACAAACGACAACCACCCAACCAACAGGCCAACCCCAACCTACCCAACAACAGCCAACCAACAGCCCAACCCAACTAACAGCCAACCCAAACACAACTCGCAACCCACCAGACAACCCCAAAACACAACACAACCAAACAGCCAACCAACCCCAAAGCACACAACAGCCAAACCCAACAACACACAGAAACCAAAAACAGCAACCCGAACCTGACCCCCCAAAAAACCATCTCCCACAACCCCCCCCCAACACAACCAACAGCCAAAACAAAAACAGCACTCGAAACAACACCCCAACCAGAAAGCCAACCGCAACTACCCCAAACCGAGCCAGCCCAACAACACCAAGCCTTAAACCCACCAACCAACAGCCAACCCAACCCAACCAACAGCCAACCCAAACAACAACCACACAACCAACAGCCAACCCAACCAACCTACCCAACAACAGCAACCAACCAAAACAACCCACAAACCTTTCCAACCAACAGCCAACCCAACCTACCCCAACCAACAGCCAACCCAACAACACAACACAACACCAACAGCCCCCCAACCAACCGAACCAACAAGCAAACCCAAACAACACCACCAGACCCAACCAACAGTTGCCAACCCCAACTACCCAACCAACGAGCCCAACCCCAAACCCCGAAACCACGCACAAACCAACAGCCACCCACCCAAACGCTCAACGCAACAGCCAACCCAACCAACACGCAACCAAACCAACAGCCAACCCAAACAACAGGCCCAACAGCCAACCCAACCAACAAACAGCCAAACCCAACCAACGCCAGCCAACCAACCCAACCCAACCAACAGCCAACCCAACCCAACACATCAGCCAACCGAACAACCCAACCCAACCAACAGCCAACCCAACCACAACCCAACAGGCCAACCCAGACGACCCAACCAACTCAGCCAACCCAACCCAAACAAAACAACCCAAACCTAACAGCCAACAGGCCAACCCAACCAACAGCCAACCCAACAACAGCCACCAACACAGCCAACCAAACCTACCCAACAAAAAGCCAACCAAACAACACACCAACCCACCAACCAAAAGCCCAAACCTACCCAACCACACCACCCCACCTACCCAACCAACAGCCAACCCAACCAAGCCCACAACTAAAACAGCCCAACCCAACCACCAACAAACCCAAACAACACCACCAACCAAGCGATCGCCAACCAACAGCCAACCCAACCAACCTCCACCCAGCCACCCAAACAACCCAACACCCAACAACCGCAACCCTAACAACGCAAGGCAACTCGAACACACCACCAACACCCAACCCCCTACCCAACCAACAGCCAACCCAACCAACCAACACCAACAAACAGCCACAAACCAAACCCCCACAGCCAACCCAAAACCACCACCACCCAACTAACAGGCCAACTACCAACCCAACCCCAGCCAACCCAACAGAACTCTACCAGCCAACCAACAGCCAACCCACCCACGACCCCAAACAGCCCAACCGAACACCACCGACCCAGACACAACCAAAGCCAACCCAACGCCAACCAAAACCCAACCAACCCAACAGCCACCCAACCAACAACCAACACAACACAGCCAACCCAAGCCAACCCAACCCAAAAAACAGCACAATAGCCACCCAACCAACCCCAAACCAACAGCCAATCCAAACAACAATGCCAGGCAACCCAACAACAGCCAACCCCCAAAACAACAACCCAATCAACAGCCAACCCAAACAACCCCACCAAACAACCCCAAACAACACCACCAACCCAAACAGCCAACCCAACCCAACAACACCAACCCAACCAAAACCCAACAGCAAACCAACCCAAAAACAACAGCCAAACCCACCTAACCCCAACCAAACAGCCAACCCAACCAACAACAAAACCCAACGCCAACCCAACAAACACCTAACCCAACAACCAACCAACAGCCAATCCAAAAAAAACCAACCCAACCCAACAAACCCCCAACCAACCCAAGAACCCAACCCAACCAACACCAACCAACCCAACCAACAGCCAACCCAACCAAAGCCAACCCAACCCAACCAACAGCCAAACCCAAACAAACCCAACCCAACCAACCCAACCAACAGCCAACAGCCAACCCAAACAACAAGCCAACCCAAAACCAACCAACCAGCAACCAACAACAAAAGCCAACCCAAAACCAACAACCAACCAACCCAACAAACAGCCAACCCAAACAATCCCAACAACAACAAACACCAACCCAACCAACCAATAGCTAACCCAACGACAGCCAACCACCAACCAAACAACACAGCAACCCAACCAACAGCCAACCCAAACAACACAAACCCCATCAAACAGCCAAACCCAACCAACACACCAACCCAACCACACCAGCCAACCCAAACAACACAACCGCCAAAAACCCAACCCAACACCAAACAAGCCAACCCAACAGCCCAACCAAACAAACAACAACAGCACAACCCAACCCACAACACAACCCAACAAAGCCAACCCAACAAACCCAACCTACCCACCCAACCCAACCCAACAACAGCCCAACCCACTCAAATAGCCAACAGCAACAACGACCAAAAAACAACAGCCAACCCAAACACCTCACAACAAGCCAACCAAACAGCCAACAACAACCCAACCAACCCAAACAAACAGCTCAACCAACAGCCAACCCAACCGAAAACGCAAAGCCAAACCAAACCCAACGGCCCAACACAACCACGACAGCCCAACCCAACCCAACCAACAGCCAACCCAACCACCCAACAACAGCCCAAACCCAACCAACCAACAACGACCAACCAACCCAACCAACAGCCAACAGCAAAACAAACACCACAAAACCAAACCAAACAAAACCAACACCAACCAACCCAACCAACAGCCAACCCAACCAACACACACACACCACCAACCCAACCCAACCAACCAAAACCAAACAGCCAAAAAAACAAACACAACCAAAACCCAACCAACAGCCAACCCAACCAAACACCAACAAACAGGCCAACCAAACCCAACCAACGCGAACCCAACCAACAGCCAACCAACACAAAGCCAACCCCAACCAACCAACCAACAGCCAACCCAACCAACCAACAGCCAACCCAACAAAAACAAAACCCAACCAACAACAAACAACAACAGCCAACCCAAACCTAAACCCAAAAACCCAACAGCCAACCCAACCCAACCAACAACCAACCAACCACACCCAAAACCCAACCCAACAACAACAACAGCCAACCCAACGCAAACAACCAAACCAACAGCCAAACCCAATCAGACCAACCCAACCAAACAACCAACCAACAGCCAACCAACGCAACAACACAACCCAACCCAACACAGCCCACACCCAAAACAACCCCCGGAAACCACCCAACAACCAACCAACAGCCAAACCCAACCCAACCCAATCCAGCCCACAAACCAACACAACCAACACCCAACCAAACCAACAGCCAACAGCCAACCAACACAAACACACCAACAGCCAACCCAAAACACCCAACAACACCAACCCAAACAACAACCTAAACCAAACAACAGCCAACCCAACCCAAACAACAACAACCAAATCCAAACAACCACCCAACCCAAACAAAACACAGCCCCCCAACCAGCCAACCAACAAACAACCAACCCAAACCCAACCAACAACAAAACCCAACAAACCACAACCAGCAACCAACACCAACCCATAACAACAGCCAACCCAACCACCCAACCAACCCCAACCCAACAACAACAGCCAACCAAAACCCAACCAACAACAGCCAACCCCAACAGCAAACACCCCCAAAACCAACCCAAGCCAACCCAAACAGCCAACAAAACACCCCAACAACCCCAACAACAACCAACCAACCCAACAGCCAACCCAACCAACACAGCAACCAACCAACCCACCAACAGCCAACCCAACCAACCCAACACAAACAACAGCCAACCCCACCAACCAACCCAAAAGCCAACCAACCAACCCAACAACAGCCAACCAAACAACAACAAACAGCCCACAAAACCAACCAACCCAACCAACCCAACCCAACCAAACCCAACCAACACAACCCACCCCAACACAAACCCAAACAGCCAACCAAAGAACCCAACAACAAGAAACACAACCAAAAAACAGCCAACCCAACACCCAACCAACAGCCAACCAACCACCAACCAACAACCAACAGCCAACCAACCAACAAACAGCAACCCAACCAACAGCCAACCCAAACAAACCAACCAAACCCAACAACAGCCAACCCAACCAACCCAACCCAACAACCCAACAACAACAGCCAACAGCCAACCAACAAACCAACCAACCAACAACCAACCAACCCAACAACAGCCACCAAACCCACCAACAGCCAACCCAACCCAACACAACCAACAGCAACCCAACCCAACCAAAGCCAACCCAAACAACACCACCAACCCAACCAACAGCCAACAACCAAACCAACAGCCAACACCACCAACCCAACCAACAGCCAACCCAACCAACCCAACACAACCAACAGCCAACCCAACCAACCCAACCAACAGCAGACCAACCAAACAGCCACAACCACCAACCCAACCAACAGCCAACCCAACAAACCAACCCAAACCCAACAGCCAACCCAACCAACACCAACAACCAACCAGCAACCCAACCAACAACCAACCAACAACCCAGCCAACCAACAACCACCCACCCAAACAAACCAACCCAACCAAACAAACATACCAACCAGCCAACCCAAACAACCAAACCCAATCCCAACCAACAGCCAACCCAACAACAACAGCCAACCCAAACCAACAGCCAACCCAAACAACAACAGCCAACACCAACCAACAACCAACAGCCAACACCAACCAACCCAACCCCAACCAAACAGCCAACCCAACCAACAGCCACCCAACCCAAACCAACAGCCACCAACCAACAAACAACCAACACCAACAACAACAGCCAACCCAACCTACCCAACCAACAGCCAAACCCAAACAACAACCAACAAACCCACAAACAACCAACAGCCAACCCAAACAACCAACCAACAGCCAACCCCAAACAACACCACCACCCAACAGCCAACCACACCATCAACAACAAGCCAAACAACAACAACCCCCAACAGACCAACCAACAGCCAACCCAACAACAACAACCAACCAAAAACCAACACAACAGCCACCCAACCAACAGCCAACCCAACAAACAACAGCCAACCCAACAACCAACAACAGCCACCCAACCAACAACCAAACGCCAACCCAAACCCAACAACCCAACCAACCCAGCCAACCACAAACAAAGCAGCCCCAACCAACAGCCAACCCCAACCCAACCAACCAACAGCCAACCCAACCCCAACCAACCAAACACAGCCAACCAACCAACCAACCCAACCCAACAGCCAACCCCAACACAACCAACAGCCAACCCAACCAACCAACCCAAACAAGCCAAACCCAACAAACACCAACCAAAACAGCCAACCCAACCAACCAACAGCCAACCCAACAACCAACCCAACAACAAGCCAACCCAAAACCAACCAAACCAACAGCCAACCCAACCAACAAACCCAACCAACACAACAGCCAACAACCCAACACCACCCAAACAACAGCCAACCCAACCCACCAACCAACCCAACCAACCCAACCCAGCCAACCCAACCCAACCCAACCAACAGCCAACCAACCAACCAACCAACCAACAGCCAACCCACAACCAACAACCCAACCAACAGCCAACCCAAACCAACCCAACCAACAGCCACCAACAACCAACCCAACAACAACAGCCAACCCAACCCAACCAAACAGCCAACCCAACCAACAACAGCCAACCCAACCAACCAACCAACCAACACAGCCAACCCAACCAACCAACAGCCAACCCAAACCAACAGCCAACCCAAACAACACCACTGCACACATACACACACACACAAAATTGTATCCTCACCTAACCACTTTCGTCCCCAACCAACACCCAACCAACACCACCGCCCCCCCCACCCACCCCCACCCTCCTCCCACCCAACAGTATCCCTAAACAAATTACCTCCATACCTGGCCGCTTTGGTCACCAGACTCTTCCTGACCAACACCCAACCACCACCACCCCACCAACAACACCACACTAAAAAAAACTTCTAAAAGCCCTCCACCCTAAAATTATTGTTCCACCTGCCGCTTTGGGCCCAAAACAAAACTACCAAAACAAAACTACCCCCCCCCCCCCCCCCCCCCTCCCCCCCAAAACATTCCCCCTTCCCCTCAAAACATTATCCCAACTGTCCCACCAACCCAACCATCCCAACCACAGCCAACCCACCCAACCAACACCCCCCCCCCCCACACACACACACACCACACACACACACACACACACACACAATCCCACCTGACCACTTGGTCCCCAACCAACACCCAACCGACACCACCACCATCACAAACACACACATAAAGTCCCCCCACCCCTCAAACATAATCCCAACTGTCTGCTTTGGTCCCCTGACTCTTTCCGACCACCACCCAACCACACCACCACCCTGCCAACACAACTGCCAAAACAAATATCCGTCCCCCCCCCCAACCCAACCCGCCCCCCTCCCCCCCCCACACCCAAAAAAATAATAATAATAATCCCCACCTGGCTGCTTTGGTCCCCCGACTCCTCCCGACCTCCATGCCCCCCTCTATCTTGCGGCTGGTAGGACCTAGCGGTCCCCTTAATTGGCCGCCCTCTTTGTCCTAGGCCCCCAGCTTGACCACCCCTTGGGGAGCGCACCCCACGAACCCCCCAGGACCTGTTGGCGGCGGCTGGCGCTTGGCTGTGGGTTGTAGGCAGCTGTCTTGGCTGTGCGGGTTGGTCGAGGCTGGGTGGTGGTGGAGAGAGGGGGTGGGGGGAGTCTTGGGGTTGGGTGGGGTGGGGTGGTTGAGTTGGTTTGGGCTGGGCCCCCCTTCTTCGAAATATATGAAGCCGGGGTAGATGTAGCATTTGAAAGGGTAGCTGAGGGAAGCTGGATGGAAGCTGGGCTGAGTCTAAGGGCTAGGGAGGTAGCTGAGGGAAGCTGGATGGAAGCTGGGCTGAGTCTAAGGGCTAGGGAGGTAGCTGAGGGAAGCTGGATGGAAGCTGGGCTGAGTACAAGGGCTGGGGAGGTAGTTGAGGGAAGCTGGATGGAAGCTGGGCTGAGTGCGAGGGCTGCAGAGGCTACTTGAGGGAAGCTGGATGGAAGCTGGGCTGAGTGCAAGGGCTAGATGGGCTGCTTGAGGGAGGTATGTTGACCCTAGCAGGGTGGTGTCTGCAGGGCATAAACGATGCAATGTGTTTGTTTAGGTGGTGTGTGGTGGGTGGGTGGTGGGGGGGAGGGTGGTCGGTAGATGGTGGGGGGGGGGGGGGGGGGGGGGGGGGGGGGGATGGGGGGGAGGGGGGGGGGGGCTAAGGGAAGGTATGTTGACCCTAGCAGGGTGGTGTCTGCAGGGGCATAAAATGATGCAATGTTTTGTTAGGTGGTGGGTGGTGGGTGGGTGGGAGGGTGGTCGGTAGATGGTGGGTGGCTGGGTGTGGGGTGGGGGATGGGGTGGGTGGGGGGTGGGTGGGGGGAGGGTGGGGTGGGGGCTAAGGGAAGGTTTGTTTGCAGGGCATAAAATGATGCAATATGTTGTTAGTGGTGTGTGTGGTGGGTGGTGGAGGGTGGGAGGGTGGTCGGTAGATGGTGTGTGGTGGGGGGGGGGGGGGGGGGGGGGGGGGGGGCTAAGGGAAGGTATGTTGACCCTAGCAGGGTGGTGTCTGCAGGGCATAAAATGATGCCATGTGTTGTTAGGTGGTGGGTGGTGGATGGTAGGAGCTGGGGGGTGGGTGGGGTGTGTGGAAGGGGAAGAGAGGGGAGGGGAGGGCAGGAAGAGGGGGGTGGGGGGGGGCGTGGGGGAGGTATAAGTGATAAGGTATGTTGGCCCTAGCAGGGTGGTGACTGCAGGGAATCAGATGAAGCAATGTGGTGGTGGTGGTGGTGAGTGGTTGATGGGTGGGTGGGTGGTCGGTAGATGGTGTGTGGATGTGGGTGGGTGGGTGGGTGGGCTGAGGGAAGGTATGTTGACCCTAGCTGGCAGGTGTCTGCAGGGAATCATACGAAGCAATGTGGTGGTGGGTGGGTGGGTGGTGTTGGATGGTGGGTGGGTGGGTGGGTGATGGATGGTGGGTTGTGGGTGATGGATGGTGGGTGGGGTGGGTGGTGGTGGGTGATGGATGGTGGGTGGGTGGTGGGTGGTGGGTGATGGATGGTGG
Source organism: Microglena sp. YARC (assembly GCA_022414725.1). Lineage (NCBI taxonomy): Eukaryota > Viridiplantae > Chlorophyta > Chlorophyceae > Chlamydomonadales > Chlamydomonadaceae > Microglena > Microglena sp. YARC. The sequence continues at coordinate 11,302 of JAJSRW010000750.1, forward strand.
GTGGGTTAGTGGGGTGGGTGTGGTGGTGGTGGGGGTGATGGATGGTGGGTGGGTGGGTGGTGGGTGGTGGTTAGTGGGTGGGTGATGGATGGTGGGTGGGTGGGTGGTGGGTGGTGGTAGTGGGTGGGTGATGGATGGTGGGTGGTGGGTGGGTAGTGGGTGGTGGGTGGTGGGTGGGTGGGTGATGGATGGTGGGTGGGTGGGGTGGTGGGTGGTGGTAGTGGGTGGGTGATGGATGGTGGGTGGTGGGTGGGTAGTGGGTGGTGGTGGTGGTGGGTGGGTTGATGGATGATGGGTGGGTGGGTGGTGGGTGGTGTAGTGGGTGGTGGTAGTGGGTGGGTGATGGATGGTGGGTGGTGGGTGGGTAGTGGGTGGTGGGTGGTGGTAGTGGGTGGGTGATGGATGGGTGGGTGGGTGGGTGGTGGGTGGGTGGTGGGTGGTGGGTGGTGGGTGGGTGATGGATGGTGGATGGGTGGGTGGGTAGTGGTGCGTGATGGATGGTGGGTGGTGGGGTGGGTGGGGTGGGTAGTGGGTGGGTGATGGATGGTGGGTGGTGGGTGGATAGTGGGTGGGTGGTGGATGTTTTGTTTTTCTAACACAGACCCTCTAGAAAAGAGAGGGCAGCGGGGAGCTAAGGCTTGTCAATGAAAAAGAAGCCACTATGGCCAGGTATATTTTGGGTGGTGGGTGGGTAGTGGGTGGTGGGTGGGTGATGGATGGTGGGTGGGTGTGGGTGGTGGGTAGTGGGTGGTGGGTGGATGGGTGGATGGTGGGTGGTGGGTGGGTAGGTGATGGATGGTGGGTGGGTGGGTGATGGGTGGTGGGTGGGTGGTGGGTGGTGGGTGGGTGGTGGGTGGTGGGTGGGTGATGGATGGTGGGTGGTGGGTGGGTGGTGGGTGGTGGGTGGTCGGTGGTGGATAGTGGGTGGGTGGTGGATGTTTTGTTTTTCTAACACAGACCCTCTAGAAAGAGAGGACAGCGGGGAGCTAAGGCTTGTCAATGAAAAAGAAGCCACTACGGCCAGGTATATTTTTTTCCGAAATACATTCCGATCGGAGTACGAGACCCCGTTTTGGCCGAAATTGCCGGAATAAGAAACCTAAAAATAAAAAAGTTTTTTTTGTTATTGAAATTGACTAAAGATGACCCAAATCGACCCAAATCGGAATAAAGGATTTCCAGTTTGGGGAGGAAAATAG
>JAJSRW010000750.1:15000-36441 GCA_022414725.1 Microglena sp. YARC
TTGCTGCTACGATATTTAGGCCTGACCATTGTCTTCTCCGGTAGCATCTGCCGTGGTGGCTTCTTTTTCTTTCGGCCCTAGCCCGCGATTAATGGGAAGCGGAGTGATGCGCGTAGAATTGTAGGAATTGCTGCCGTGATATTTAGGCCTGGCCCTTGTCTTCGCATAACTCACACCCTGACTCACACCAGGCACCAGCTGCTTCGTCCGTTGATCACTTACCACGAGAAACAAGATGGAAAGACCGATAGAAGCAGTCAGGCGGCGTGGGATGATAAGAAAACAGGTGTATAGGGACTGGAAATCTCAACAGATGCGATAGAAGACGCTCCCCGTTTTCGACTGACGAGCGCTTCTACTGCTCTTATCTTCCGCCATTCCCAATGTTCCAGATTTATGTTTGCAGGATGCAACAGCAGCAGGAGGGAGCTGATCGGGACGGAAAGTTCAGGAGGTGTGAGGGCGGGAGAGCATTGTAGGCAAGTGTGGGGCGGGGCGGTTTGAAGCGGTTGATGGATCAGGCCCTGAGGGGGTGCAAGTTCAGTGTTGCGGACTCTGACGTCATGCCATGCCAGCATCCTCCGAAACCACGTAATGGAACCAAGAGCTGGCGTCGTGGGTCTGCGTCTGATCTGGCATGCCATGGTTGCAGCGATTTGGCGTCCTCATGGCTCCGGAACCAACCCGGTCGGAGGTTCGCAAAGCAATGTCATCAATGTTGGAGATGTTGCAGCTGCCACGTATTACAAGTTTGCAACGATTGAAATTAAAATTGTTACATCCGAGTAATGCGCCACTCTCAGGACGTGAAGTTAAGGACACCACTGCGTAAGCCGGAGCTAGCAGTAGTCACCATAAGTTTGCAACACCCTCCCTCCCAGTCTCTACCAGCGTTGTCCAGGACACTGCGTCCTCCGTCGCAGACACAACGTCCAACTCTCCTTCTCTGCTTACTGCTGCCCCCTCCCTTCTTCGCCCCCTCTCGATTCCTTTCCCTACCCCCAAGCAGCGCCCTTGCCAGCCTTTCTAGAAGCTGCCATGGCGCCTTGCATTTTGTATGCAGAATAAACGTGCGTGGTATGAATGCTCACACCACACTCTAGATTGGATTGGATTGTTACATTTTTGTCAGCCACCCCTGGGCTGCTAAGTGTTTCCTTTTGAGTCACACTTCAATCGGGTTTTAATTGCACGGTCTATCGGCCTCAAGGCTCGGTGCTTGTGGGGGGAATAAACCTGATGGCACTATGGTAGCCATTTTCCAGTATGCACACATGCATGCATACGGGAAGAATTCCCTTAATCCCACGTCCTGTTGCAGCTCGAACTGATGTTCAATTCTGTACCTGTTTTCCTTGTACCTCGTTTAAGGGGATTGCAAAGGGGATAATTGTTCTTCCTGCCAAAGACGGCGAGCAGCAAAATAGCTGGCTAAAGCTATGTAACCAAGCTCACCTGGCTGACTTCGTATTTGGAAGAATTGCTTCGGCCAACGGACAGCTTGCCTTTTGGGCAATCTCTCAGTATAGGGTTCATAGGTATGAATCTCAAATTTGCCATGGGGTTGAATACATTTGGCACACAGCATGCTTTGAATTATCGCAAATCCCAAGTTATGGGGAGTAGTAAAGTAGGGTGTACTAAAACCAAAATGGCATCTAACACCTTTTGAATGAGACGAAACCCCTCCAAATAATTTTAGCTCAAGCCTTGAAGGTGTAAGCTTAGGGCAGTAACTTTTACTTATGTCAAATTCGAAACAAATCGCTATAGTAAGCCAGCCCAAAGATATGGTGTATGGTAGACCAGGGTACCTCAAATGGCCAAGTTGGCCAGCGCTTTAGCGCACTTGAAAACAAAAAAACTGCGCTTTGTAATGCAAAAAGCGCAAAAATTGCTTGCAGCGCCCGTAAGGGGTTGCAAAAAAAAAGCGCTTTAAGCGCAGAGGGGGTCAAAAAGTCAGCGCTCATAAGCGCATAAGCGCGCGCTTTGAATTACCCTGTGGTAGACCATTTTGTTGGTTACACCGTGAAGACTGAAGTAGAAGGAAGATACACGCAACGAGTGCGCTTATATAGAAGACGGGAGTCTGCAGGAAGGTCCTGCAGACCCGTGTAGGCCACAGCTACGTGGCTTCTTTTTCTTTCGGCCCTAGCCCGCGATTAATGGGAAGCGGAGTGATGCGCGTAGAATTGTAGGAATTGCTGCCGTGATATTTAGGCCTGGCCCTTGTCTTCGCATAACTCACACCCTGACTCACACCAGGCACCAGCTGCTTCGTCCGTTGATCACTTACCACGAGAAACAAGATGGAAAGACCGATAGAAGCAGTCAGGCGGCGTGGGATGATAAGAAACAGGTGTATAGGGACTGGAAATCTCAACAGATGCGATAGAAGACGCTCCCCGTTTTCGACTGACGAGCGCTTCTACTGCTCTTATCTTCCGCCATTCCCAATGTTCCAGATTTATGTTTGCAGGATGCAACAGCAGCAGGAGGGAGCTGATCGGGACGGAAAGTTCAGGAGGTGTGAGGGCGGGAGAGCATTGTAGGCAAGTGTGGGGCGGGGCGGTTTGAAGCGGTTGATGGATCAGGCCCTGAGGGGGTGCAAGTTCAGTGTTGCGGACTCTGACGTCATGCCATGCCAGCATCCTCCGAAACCACGTAATGGAACCAAGAGCTGGCGTCGTGGGTCTGCGTCTGATCTGGCATGCCATGGTTGCAGCGATTTGGCGTCCTCATGGCTCCGGAACCAACCCGGTCGGAGGTTCGCAAAGCAATGTCATCAATGTTGGAGATGTTGCAGCTGCCACGTATTACAAGTTTGCAACGATTGAAATTAAAATTGTTACATCCGAGTAATGCGCCACTCTCAGGACGTGAAGTTAAGGACACCACTGCGTAAGCCGGAGCTAGCAGTAGTCACCATAAGTTTGCAACACCCTCCCTCCCAGTCTCTACCAGCGTTGTCCAGGACACTGCGTCCTCCGTCGCAGACACAACGTCCAACTCTCCTTCTCTGCTTACTGCTGCCCCCTCCCTTCTTCGCCCCCTCTCGATTCCTTTCCCTACCCCCAAGCAGCGCCCTTGCCAGCCTTTCTAGAAGCTGCCATGGCGCCTTGCATTTTGTATGCAGAATAAACGTGCGTGGTATGAATGCTCACACCACACTCTAGATTGGATTGGATTGTTACATTTTTGTCAGCCACCCCTGGGCTGCTAAGTGTTTCCTTTTGAGTCACACTTCAATCGGGTTTTAATTGCACGGTCTATCGGCCTCAAGGCTCGGTGCTTGTGGGGGGAATAAACCTGATGGCACTATGGTAGCCATTTTCCAGTATGCACACATGCATGCATACGGGAAGAATTCCCTTAATCCCACGTCCTGTTGCAGCTCGAACTGATGTTCAATTCTGTACCTGTTTTCCTTGTACCTCGTTTAAGGGGATTGCAAAGGGGATAATTGTTCTTCCTGCCAAAGACGGCGAGCAGCAAAATAGCTGGCTAAAGCTATGTAACCAAGCTCACCTGGCTGACTTCGTATTTGGAAGAATTGCTTCGGCCAACGGACAGCTTGCCTTTTGGGCAATCTCTCAGTATAGGGTTCATAGGTATGAATCTCAAATTTGCCATGGGGTTGAATACATTTGGCACACAGCATGCTTTGAATTATCGCAAATCCCAAGTTATGGGGAGTAGTAAAGTAGGGTGTACTAAAACCAAAATGGCATCTAACACCTTTTGAATGAGACGAAACCCCTCCAAATAATTTTAGCTCAAGCCTTGAAGGTGTAAGCTTAGGGCAGTAACTTTTACTTATGTCAAATTCGAAACAAATCGCTATAGTAAGCCAGCCCAAAGATATGGTGTATGGTAGACCAGGGTACCTCAAATGGCCAAGTTGGCCAGCGCTTTAGCGCACTTGAAAACAAAAAAACTGCGCTTTGTAATGCAAAAAGCGCAAAAATTGCTTGCAGCGCCCGTAAGGGGTTGCAAAAAAAAAGCGCTTTAAGCGCAGAGGGGGTCAAAAAGTCAGCGCTCATAAGCGCATAAGCGCGCGCTTTGAATTACCCTGTGGTAGACCATTTTGTTGGTTACACCGTGAAGACTGAAGTAGAAGGAAGATACACGCAACGAGTGCGCTTATATAGAAGACGGGAGTCTGCAGGAAGGTCCTGCAGACCCGTGTAGGCCACAGCTACGTGGCTTCTTTTTCTTTCGGCCCTAGCCCGCGATTAATGGGAAGCGGAGTGATGCGCGTAGAATTGTAGGAATTGCTGCCGTGATATTTAGGCCTGGCCCTTGTCTTCGCATAACTCACACCCTGACTCACACCAGGCACCAGCTGCTTCGTCCGTTGATCACTTACCACGAGAAACAAGATGGAAAGACCGATAGAAGCAGTCAGGCGGCGTGGGATGATAAGAAACAGGTGTATAGGGACTGGAAATCTCAACAGATGCGATAGAAGACGCTCCCCGTTTTCGACTGACGAGCGCTTCTACTGCTCTTATCTTCCGCCATTCCCAATGTTCCAGATTTATGTTTGCAGGATGCAACAGCAGCAGGAGGGAGCTGATCGGGACGGAAAGTTCAGGAGGTGTGAGGGCGGGAGAGCATTGTAGGCAAGTGTGGGGGCGGGGCGGTTTGAAGCGGTTGATGGATCAGGCCCTGAGGGGTGCAAGTTCAGTGTTGCGGACTCTGACGTCATGCCATGCCAGCATCCTCCGAAACCACGTAATGGAACCAAGAGCTGGCGTCGTGGGTCTGCGTCTGATCTGGCATGCCATGGTTGCAGCGATTTGGCGTCCTCATGGCTCCGGAACCAACCCGGTCGGAGGTTCGCAAAGCAATGTCATCAATGTTGGAGATGTTGCAGCTGCCACGTATTACAAGTTTGCAACGATTGAAATTAAAATTGTTACATCCGAGTAATGCGCCACTCTCAGGACGTGAAGTTAAGGACACCACTGCGTAAGCCGAGCTAGCAGTAGTCACCATAAGTTTGCAACACCCTCCCTCCCAGTCTCTACCAGCGTTGTCCAGGGACACTGCGTCCTCCGTCGCAGACACAACGTCCAACTCTCCTTCTCTGCTTACTGCTGCCCCCTCCCTTCTTCGCCCCCTCTCGATTCCTTTCCCTACCCCCAAGCAGCGCCCTTGCCAGCCTTTCTAGAAGCTGCCATGGCGCCTTGCATTTTGTATGCAGAATAAACGTGCGTGGTATGAATGCTCACACCACACTCTAGATTGGATTGGATTGTTACATTTTTGTCAGCCACCCCTGGGCTGCTAAGTGTTTCCTTTTGAGTCACACTTCAATCGGGTTTTAATTGCACGGTCTATCGGCCTCAAGGCTCGGTGCTTGTGGGGGGAATAAAACCTGATGGCACTATGGTAGCCATTTTCCAGTATGCACACATGCATGCATACGGGAAGAATTCCCTTAATCCCACGTCCTGTTGCAGCTCGAACTGATGTTCAATTCTGTACCTGTTTTCCTTGTACCTCGTTTAAGGGGATTGCAAAGGGGATAATTGTTCTTCCTGCCAAAGACGGCGAGCAGCAAAATAGCTGGCTAAAGCTATGTAACCAAGCTCACCTGGCTGACTTCGTATTTGGAAGAATTGCTTCGGCCAACGGACAGCTTGCCTTTTGGGCAATCTCTCAGTATAGGGTTCATAGGTATGAATCTCAAATTTGCCATGGGGTTGAATACATTTGGCACACAGCATGCTTTGAATTATCGCAAATCCCAAGTTATGGGGAGTAGTAAAGTAGGGTGTACTAAAACCAAAATGGCATCTAACACCTTTTGAATGAGACGAAACCCCTCCAAATAATTTTAGCTCAAGCCTTGAAGGTGTAAGCTTAGGGCAGTAACTTTTACTTATGTCAAATTCGAAACAAATCGCTATAGTAAGCCAGCCCAAAGATATGGTGTATGGTAGACCAGGGTACCTCAAATGGCCAAGTTGGCCAGCGCTTTAGCGCACTTGAAAACAAAAAAACTGCGCTTTGTAATGCAAAAAGCGCAAAAATTGCTTGCAGCGCCCGTAAGGGGTTGCAAAAAACTGCGCTTTAAGCGCAGAGGGGTCAAAAAGTCAGCGCTCATAAGCGCATAAGCGCGCGCTTTGAATTACCCTGTGGTAGACCATTTTGTTGGTTACACCGTGAAGACTGAAGTAGAAGGAAGATACACGCAACGAGTGCGCTTATATAGAAGACGGGAGTCTGCAGGAAGATCCTGCAGACCCGTGTAGGCCACAGCTACGTGGCTTCTTTTTCTTTCGGCCCTAGCCCGCGATTAATGGGAAGCGGAGTGATGCGCGTAGAATTGTAGGAATTGCTGCCGTGATATTTAGGCCTGGCCCTTGTCTTCGCATAACTCACACCCTGACTCACACCAGGCACCAGCTGCTTCGTCCGTTGATCACTTACCACGAGAAACAAGATGGAAAGACCGATAGAAGCAGTCAGGCGGCGTGGGATGATAAGAAACAGGTGTATAGGGACTGGAAATCTCAACAGATGCGGTAGAAGACGCTACTGGCTCCCCGTTTTCGACTGACGAGCGCTTCTACTGCTCTTATCTTCCGCCATTCCCAATGTTCCAGATTTATGTTTGCAGGATGCAACAGCAGCAGGAGGGAGCTGATCGGACGGAAATTCAGGAGGTGTGAGGGCGGGAGAGCATTGTAGGCAAGTGTGGGGCGGGGCGGTTAGAAGCGGTTGATGGATCAGGCCCTGAGGGGTGCAAGTTCAGTGTTGCGGACTCTGACGTCATGCCATGCAGCATCCTCCGAAACCACGTAATGGAACCAAGAGCTGGCGTCGTGGGTCTGCGTCTGATCTGGCATGCCATGGTTGCAGCGATTTGGCGTCCTCATGGCTCCGGAACCAACCCGGTCGGAGGTTCGCGAAGCATCGTCATCAATGTTGGAGATGTTGCAGCTGCCACGTATTACAAGTTTGCAACGATTGAAATTGAAATTGTTACATCCGAGTAATGCGCCACTCTCAGGACGTGAAGTTAAGGACACCACTGCGTAAGCCGGAGCTAGCAGTAGTCACCATAAGTTTTGCAACACCCTCCCTCCCAGTCTCTACCAGCGTTGTCCAGGACACTGCGTCCTCCGTCGCAGACACAACGTCCAACTCTCCTTCTCTGCTTACTGCTGCCCCCTCCCTTCTTCGCCCCCTCTCGATTCCTTTCCCTACCCCAAGCAGCGCCCTTGCCAGCCTTTCTAGAAGCTGCCATGGCGCCTTGCATTTTGTATGCAGAATAAACGTGCGTGGTATGAATGCTCACACCACACTCTAGATTGGATTGGATTGTTACATTTTTGTCAGCCACCCCTGGGCTGCTAAGTGTTTTCCTTTTGAGTCACACTTCAATCGGTTTTAATTGCACGGTCTATCGGCCTCGAGGCTCGGTGCTTGTGGGGGGAATAAACCTGATGGCACTATGGTAGCCATTTTCCAGTATGCACACATGCATGCATACGGGAGAATTCCCTTAGTCCCACGTCCTGTTGCAGCTCGAACTGATGTTCAATTCTGTACCTGTTTTCCTTGTACCTCGTTTAAGGGGATTGCAAAGGGATAATTGTTCTTCCTGCCAAAGACGGCGAGCAGCAAAATAGCTGGCTAAAGCTATGTAACCAAGCTCACCTGGCTGACTTCGTATTTGGAAGAATTGCTTCGGCCAACGGACAGCTTGCCTTGTGGGCAATCTCTCAGTATAGGGTTCATAGGTGTGAATCTCAAATTTGCCATGGGGTTGAATACATTTGGCACACAGCATGCTTTGAATTATCGCAAATCCCAAGTTATGGGGAGTAGTAAAGTAGGGTGTACTAAAACCAAAATGGCATCTAACACCTTTTGAATGAGACGAAACCCCTCCAAATAATTTTAGCTCAAGCCTTGAAGGTGTAAGCTTAGGGCAGTAACTTTTACTTATGTCAAATTCGAAACAAATCGCTATAGTAAGCCAGCCCAAAGATATGGTGTATGGTAGACCAGGGTACCTCAAATGGCCAAGTTGGCCAGCGCTTTAGCGCACTTGAAAACAAAAAAACTGCGCTTTGTAATGCAAAAAGCGCAAAAATTGCTTGCAGCGCCCGTAAGGGGTTGCAAAAAACTGCGCTTTAAGCGCAGAGGGGGTCAAAAAGTCAGCGCTCATAAGCGCATAAGCGCGCGCTTTGAATTACCCTGTGGTAGACCATTTTGTTGGTTACACAGTGAAGACTGAAGTAGAAGGAAGATACACGCAACGAGTGCGCTTATATAGAAGACGGAGTCTGCAGGAAGATCCTGCAGACCCGTGTAGGCCACAGCTACGTGGCTTCTTTTTCTTTCGGCCCTAGCCCGCGATTAATGGGAAGCGGAGTGATGCGCGTAGAATTGTAGGAATTGCTGCCGTGATATTTAGGCCTGGCCCTTGTCTTCGCATAACTCACACCCTGACTCACACCAGGCACCAGCTGCTTCGTCCGTTGATCACTTACCACGAGAAACAAGATGGAAAGACCGATAGAAGCAGTCAGGCGGCGTGGGATGATAAGAAACAGGTGTATAGGGACTGGAAATCTCAACAGATGCGGTAGAAGACGCTACTGGCTCCCCGTTTTCGACTGACGAGCGCTTCTACTGCTCTTATCTTCCGCCATTCCCAATGTTCCAGATTTATGTTTGCAGGATGCAACAGCAGCAGGAGGGAGCTGATCGGGACGGAAAGTTCAGGAGGTGTGAGGGCGGGAGAGCATTGTAGGCAAGTGTGGGGCGGGGCGGTTAGAAGCGGTTGATGGATCAGGCCCTGAGGGGGTGCAAGTTCGGTGTTGCGGACTCTGACGTCATGCCATGCCAGCATCCTCCGAAACCACGTAATGGAACCAAGAGCTGGCGTCGTGGGTCTGCGTCTGATCTGGCATGCCATGGTTGCAGCGATTTGGCGTCCTCATGGCTCCGGAACCAACCCGGTCGGAGGTTCGCGAAGCATCGTCATCAATGTTGGAGATGTTGCAGCTGCCACGTATTACAAGTTTGCAACGATTGAAATTGAAATTGTTACATCCGAGTAATGCGCCACTCTCAGGACGTGAAGTTAAGGACACCACTGCGTAAGCCGGAGCTAGCAGTAGTCACCATAAGTTTGCAACACCCTCCCTCCCAGTCTCTACCAGCGTTGTCCAGGACACTGCGTCCTCCGTCGCAGACACAACGTCCAACTCTCCTTCTCTGCTTACTGCTGCCCCCTCCCTTCTTCGCCCCTCTCGATTCCTTTCCCTACCCCCAAGCAGCGCCCTTGCCAGCCTTTCTAGAAGCTGCCATGGCGCCTTGCATTTGTATGCAGAATAAACGTGCGTGGTATGAATGCTCACACCACACTCTAGATTGGATTGGATTGTTACATTTTTGTCAGCCACCCCTGGGCTGCTAAGTGTTTCCTTTTGAGTCACACTTCAATCGGGTTTTAATTGCACGGTCTATCGGCCTCGAGGCTCGGTGCTTGTGGGGGGAATAAACCTGATGGCACTATGGTAGCCATTTTCCAGTATGCACACATGCATGCATACGGGAAGAATTCCCTTAGTCCCACGTCCTGTTGCAGCTCGAACTGATGTTCAATTCTGTACCTGTTTTCCTTGTACCTCGTTTAAGGGGATTGCAAAGGGGATAATTGTTCTTCCTGCCAAAGACGGCGAGCAGCAAAATAGCTGGCTAAAGCTATGTAACCAAGCTCACCTGGCTGACTTCGTATTTGGAAGAATTGCTTCGGCCAACGGACAGCTTGCCTTGTGGGCAATCTCTCAGTATAGGGTTCATAGGTGTGAATCTCAAATTTGCCATGGGGTTGAAATACATTTGGCACACAGCATGCTTTGAATTATCGCAAATCCCAAGTTATGGGGAGTAGTAAAGTAGGGTGTACTAAAACCAAAATGGCATCTAACACCTTTTGAATGAGACGAAACCCCCTCCAAATAATTTTAGCTCAAGCCTTGAAGGTGTAAGCTTAGGGCAGTAACTTTTACTTATGTCAAATTCGAAACAAATCGCTATAGTAAGCCAGCCCAAAGATATGGTGTATGGTAGACCAGGGTACCTCAAATGGCCAAGTTGGCCAGCGCTTTAGCGCACTTGAAAACAAAAAAACTGCGCTTTGTAATGCAAAAAGCGCAAAAATTGCTTGCAGCGCCCGTAAGGGGTTGCAAAAAACTGCGCTTTAAGCGCAGAGGGGGTCAAAAAGTCAGCGCTCATAAGCGCATAAGCGCGCGCTTTGAATTACCCTGTGGTAGACCATTTTGTTGGTTACACAGTGAAGACTGAAGTAGAAGGAAGATACACGCAACGAGTGCGCTTATATAGAAGACGGGAGTCTGCAGGAAGATCCTGCAGACCCGTGTAGGCCACAGCTAGCCTGTGGCCTAGCGGCAGGCAACTCGGGACCTGGAGAGACCAGGTACCGGTATGCATTATGCCGACTCAGTGTCCGACGTATATCGGACAATAACAATATATAGCCCATACATGGGGCACTCATCAAGGGGACTCAAGGGGGACTGAAGCATATGTAACCAAGTGCAAGTAACTCTTTCCACACCACACCACACCCCCACCACACCTCCTGCACCCCCTGCCATCCCCCGCCACCCCGTCTTACGCTACCTACTAAACCCATCTCTAAGTGGCTAGATGATCCGCAGCGAGAACAGGTGCGCGCATGTTTCTCTCCCACCCACCACCCCCACCACTCCTCCTGCTCAAGGGGGACTGAAGCATATGTAACCAAGTTCAAGTAACTGTTTCCCCCTGGTTTACTTGTACCTCTAAAACCTGAAAATTTGGTTTGTGACACACGGACGGACGAACGGACATTTTAATGGGGCTAATCCCTCTTCAAAAAATCTGGAGATTCTTTTCATTCGGGTACCAAGTTCAAGAAACTGTTTCCCCCTGGTTTACTTGTACCTCTACATACTGAAGCATATGTAGTGCCAAGTTCAAGTAACTGTTTCCCCCTGGTTTACTTGTACCTCTAATCTGAGTATCGCACAGATGGGCCTAGTATTGGAAGACGGTGAGTGTTGAAGGAACAGTCAGATGGAGACGGGAGCAGATTATACCCGGAACAGATTGCTTGGCTTGGCTTGGATCATATCGGAACTGATCGCTAGGATGATTATTGTTACTAGAGAGAAAAACACTCTCAACACTAATTAGCACGAGGCTTGCTTAAAAACAAATGTGAAAGGTGTTTCACCCCGGGAGGTGGGTCTCCCTACACAAATGTGAAAGGTGTTTCACCCCGGGAGGTGGGTCTCCCTACCCAAATGTGAAAGGTGTTTCACCCCGGGAGGTGGGTCTCCCTACACAAACCAGCGGCACCAAGGAATGGAATTTGAAATTGTTACATCCGTGTAGAACCGTTACTCACAGGACGTGAAGTTAAGGACACCATAGCGTAAGCCGGAGCTAGGAGGAGGCACCGTAGGAGGCACCAAGGATTCAGTTCGAATGGCGTTGCCACTCCTACAGAAGAGTAGGAGATACTGACCATGTAGTGTATTAGTTGAGTTGTTAGTCGAGAAACTTCTGCGAAGCTTCGTGTGAGGTTCGTAGGTTTCTGTCAAAGATAACGAACACGTAGTCACTCTTACCTAGGAAAATAACACCCAGGGTTAGGAAAATGTTCACAGGCCCTAGCCATTTCCAGGCTCGGCTCTTGGCGCCTCAGTATGGCTAACGCCAACATGTGGCTCGAGGCACACCTGTCGTCAACAGTGAGCAGCCCAGAGTTGGCTGGAAAATCACGTAACAATTAAAATCCCAACCTAAATGGTGTTTTCCCCTATATTATACTATAACCATGTAACAATTTAAATCCCAACCTAAATGACGTGTTTTCTATATTATGTAGCAACTTCCGTAACCCACAGAACCTTGCTGTAGCACTATCTCTACAGCCAGCTAGCGCGGACAAAAACTTGGACCAACTAATTAGGGTTAAGCTACACGGGTTTTGCCAACACATACCCGCTTTTGCCAATACATACCCGCTTTGGCCAACACATACCCGCTTTTGCCAACACATACCCGCTTTGGCCAACTAAGGAGGTGGCGTCCCAAAATACCACTTCTCACCTGGTAAGACAACACTGGACCTTCATGATGTAGGACCTTCTCTACAACTAACTAGCGCCAACTAAAACTTGGACCAACTGGTGTGTGTGTGTGTGCGTGTATGTATGTATGTGTGTGCGTGTGTGTGTGTGTGTGTGTGGGATGGTGTGTGTGTGTGTGTGTATGTCTCATGGTGGTGGTGGTGTGTGTGTGTGTGTAATGATAACGCCTGGAGGGGCGTGGTGTTAAGGGAGCCCGTCGTACGCGGGTGGGGAGCGGCCTCCTACCTCAACTGGACAAGCTACCATCGCGGTTGACGACGACCTGCAACGCCAAGAGCGACCGAAGGGGGAGTCGAACCCCCGACTATTCATTCTTTAGCAATCTGGTCTACCATTAGACCATTGCAATCACTGAAAGAGGCTGTGTGTGTGTATATATATGTGTGTGTGTGTGTGGTGTGTGGGGGGGGGGGGGGCAGGGTTTGGTTTTGTAGGACCTTCTCTACAACTAACTAGCCAACTAAAACTTGGACCAACTAGAACTCAGACCACGCATATCAACTAGAGGTGACCGCCCTATCTGGCGGTCACCTCTAGCACGGTCGTGGTTACGTGGGTCTGTGTCTCGGTCTGGGTCTGTGCCTCGGTCTGGGTCACGGTCTGGGTCTGTGTATCGGTCTGGGTCTGGGTCTCGGTCTCCTGCGTCTCGAAGCTTCCATGCGGCATCCGCAGGTCATACGCAACGCCGGCTGGCGTCGCCCGAGGGCGCTCACGGGCGCCGAACCCTTAGGTTAAATTGCTTCTCCTCCTCCTCCAGTGTGACCGGTGTAACCGTGGGGTATCTGCTTAGTTGTGGGCGGTAATGACCAGCCACAGCTACTAAATAGTTAATAGCCACAGCTACGTTCAACAGCCACAGCTACGTCCAACAGGTACGTTCAACAGCCACAGCTACGTCCAACAGGTCCGTTCACAGCACAGCTACGTTCAACAGCCACAGCTACGTCCAACAGGTACGTTCAACAGCCACAGCTACGTTGAACAGCCACAGCTACGTCCAACAGGTACGTTCAACAGCCACAGCTACGTTCAACAGCCACAGCTACGTCTTCCAACAGGTCGTTCAACAGCACAGCACAGCTACGTTCAACAGCCACAGCTACATTCAACAGCCACAGCTACGTCCAACAGGTACGTTCAACAGCTACAGCTACGTCCAACAGGTACGTTCAACAGCCACAGCTACATCCAACAGGTACGTTCAACAGCCAAAGCTACGTTCAACAGCCACAGCTACGTCCAACAGGTACGTTCAACAGCCACAGCTATGTTCAACAGCCACAGCTACGTCCAACAGGTACGTTCAACAGCCACAGCTACGTCCAACAGGTCGTTCAACAGCCACAGCTACGTTCAACAGCCACAGCTACGTTCATCAGCCACAGCTATGTCCAACAGGTACGTTCAACAGCCACAGCTACGTCCAACAGGTACGTTCAACAGCCACAGCTACGTTCAACAGCCACAGCTACATCCAACAGGTACGTTCAACAGCCACAGCTACGTCCAACAGGTCGTTCAACAGCCACAGCTACGTTCAACAGCCACAGCTACGTCCAACAGGTCCGTTCAACAGCCACAGCTACGTCCAACAGGTACGTTCAACAGGTACATTCAACAGCCACAGCTACGTCCAACAGGTACGTTCAACAGCCACAGCTACGTTCAACAGCCACAGCTACGTCCAACAGGTACGTTCAACAGCCACAGCTACGTCCAACAGGTACGTTCAACAGCCACAGCTACGTTCAACAGCCACAGCTACGTCCAACAGGTACGTTCAACAGCCACAGCTACGTCCAACAGGTACGTTCAACAGCCACAGCTACGTCCAACAGGTACGTTCAACAGCACAGCTAGTCCAACCAGTACGTTCAACAGTACGTTCCGACAGGTACGTTCACAGTCACAGCTACGTCCAACAGGTCACGTTTCAACAGCCACAGCTACGTCCCAACAGGTACGTTTCAACCGCCACAGCTATGTCCAAACAGGTACGTTCAACAGCCACAGCTACGTTCAACAGCCACAGCTACGTCCAACAGGTACGTTCAACAGCCACAGCTATGTCCAACAGGTACGTAGGCTTAGGAACATGTCTGCAGCCAGCTAGCGTCAACACAAACTTGTTCTGCGGACCGGCCTTGGCTAACTAAGGGGAGATGGTGTACCAAAAACCTTGGCGTAGATTTTTTTATGCAGCCAGCTAGCGCCAACACAAACTTGGACCAGCTAGTTAGGGTTAAGCTACTATGATTCAGCTACAGTGATTCAGCTACAAGGGTTCTGCAGACTGGCTTTGGCTAACTAAGGAGATGGCATCCCAAAAGCCTTGGCGTAGCGCCTTGTCTTCAGCCAGCTAGCGCCAACACAAACCTGGACCAAGCAGAACTCAGACGGCACATATGAAAGACCAGCCACAGCTACATCCAACAGGTTAAGCTACAATAATTCAGCTACAAGGGTTCCGCAGACCGGCTTTGGCAAACTAAGGGGAAATGGCATCCCATAAGCCTTGGCATAAAAACTCGTCTGCAGCCAGCTAGCGCCAACACAAACCTGGACCAAGTAGAAATCAGACTAACCATGTCAAAGACCATGCCACAGCTGCGTCCAACAGGTTTGCTACGATGATTCAGCTACAAGGGTTCTGCAGACTGGCTTTGGCTAACTAAGGAGATGGCATCCCAAAAGCCTTGGCGTAGCGCCTTGTCTTCAGCCAGCTAGCGCCAACACAAACCTGGACCAAGCAGAACTCAGACGGCACATATGAAAGACCAGCCACAGCTACATCCAACAGGTTAAGCTACAATAATTCAGCTACAAGGGTTCCACAGACCGGCTTTGGCAAACTAAGGGGAAATGGCATCCCATAAGCCTTGGCATAAAAACTTGTCTGCAGCCAGCTAGCGCCAACACAAACCTGGACCAAGTAGAAATCAGACTAACCATGTCAAAGACCATGCCACAGCTGCGTCCAACAGGTTTGCTACGATGATTCAGCTACAAGGGTTCTGCAGACCGGCTTTGACTAACTAAGGAGATGGCATCCCAAAAGCCTTGACGTAGCACCTTGTCGGCAGGGTTCAGTTTGAGACCAGCTTGGAATGCATGTGCCTGCATGGGGTGGTGTGAGTGTGTGGGATGGTGGTGGTGGTGTGTGTGTATGTGTGTGTGTGTCATGGTGGTGGTGGTGATGGTGGTGTGTGTGTGTGTATGTGTGTGTATTGTGTGTGTGTGTGTGGTGTGTGTGTGTGTGTGTGTGTTGTGTGTGTTGTGTGTTGGTGGTGGTGGTGGGGTGTGTGTGTGTGTATGTGTGTCTATGGTGGTGGTGGTGGTGTGTGTGTAATGTGTGTGTGTGTCTCATGTGTGTGTGTGTGTGTGTGTGTGTGTGTGTGTGTGTGTGTGTGTGTGTGTGGGGGGGGGGGGGGGGGGGGAGGGTTTCGGTTTTTAAACCTGCCTGGAATGCATGCGAACTGCATGGGGTTGTGTGTGTGTGTGTGGTGTGTGTGTGTGTGTGTGTGTGTGTTGTGTGTGTGTGTGTGTGGGGGGGGGGGGCAGGCTCGGTTTGAAACCTGCCTGGAATGGATGTGCCTGCATGGGGTTGTGTGTGTGTGGTGGGATGGTGGTGGCGTGTGTGTCTCATGGTGGGGTGTGTGTGTGTGTGTGTGTAGTGTGTGTGTGTGTGTTGTGGTGTGTGTGTGTGTGTGTGTGGGGGGGATGGTGTGGTGTGTGTGTGTGTAGGTGTGTGTGTGTGTGGTGTGGGGGGGGGGGTGGGAGGGGGGAGGGGCAGGGTTCGGTTTTAAACCTGCCTGGAATGCATGTGCCTGCATGGGGTTGGTGTGTGTGTGTGTGTGTCTCTCAATGGGTTGGTGGTGGTGGTGTTGTGTGTGTGTGTGTGTGTGTGTGTGTTGTGGTGGGGGGCAGGGTTCAGTTTGAGACCAGCCTGGAATGCATGTGCCTGCATGGGGTGGTGTGTGTGTGGGGATGTGTGGTGTGTGTGAGTGTGGAATGTGAGTGTGGGGAGCAGGGTTCGGTTCTAGGCCAGCCTGGAATGCATGTGCCTGCATTGGTCGGTGTGAGTGTATGGGATGGTGGGGGTGTGTGTGTGGGAGGGGTTGTGTGTGGGGTGTGTGTGTGTGGGTGTGTGGGTGAAACAGCAATAAACCCCTTATGATAATACCAATCCAATTGATGCCCGCCCCCCCCCCCCTCTCTACCAATGCCAAACACGTACTGCTTCGCTGTAGTGCTTTCAGGTGAAACAGCGCAAATCCCTTATGATAATACCCATCCATGATGCCAACCCCCCACCACACTACCCCCCCACACACCCCACACCCCAGGTGCCACCTCTATCACCTTTTCAGAATCAGCTACAAAAAAAATGTACCGCTTTACTGTAGATGCTTCAACGTGAAACAAGCGCGAATCCCTTTGATAATAACCCATCCATCATACTTGGTGCTAACCTCTATCAGCACCACGATCACCACCACCATGACCACCACCACGACTACCACCACCACCCACCCCAGCTACCCTCTCTCTAAACATCAAAGTTATTTAGGACGCATGCCAAACACGTACCGCTTCGCTGTAGTGCTTCAGGTGAAACAGCCCAATCCCACGTGATAATACCCATCCCATGATACCCCCCCCCCCCCCCCCCCCCACCCCCACCCACCACACACACTACTCCCCCCACCCCCCACCACCCACTCCCACTTATATACTCTATAACCAGCTAAAAGAAAACGTACCGCTTCGCTGTAGTGCTTCAGGTGAAACAGCGCGAATCCCTTATGATAATACCCATCCATGATGCTTGGCGCTAGCTCTATCACCTTTTCAGCATCAGCTACAAACATACAACAAAACAGGTGTGTGCGTGTAGGTTGTTGGTGTTGGGTGTTTGTGTTGGGTGTTGGTGTTGTGTGTTAGTTGTTGGTGCTGGGTGTTAGGTGTTGTGTCTTTGGTGTTGGTGCTGGTTACGGGTTGTCGGTGTTGAGCATGCTTTTGTTTTTAGTACTCATCCATGCCTTGGCTTGGCTTGGCTTTGGCTGGCTTGCTTGGCTCATCCATGCCTAGGCCTTGGCTTTTGTTTTTAGTACTCATCCATGCCTTGGTTTGGCTTGGCTTGGCTTGGCTCATCCATGCCAGGCCTTGGCTTTTGTTTTTAGTACTCATCCATGCCTTGGTTTGGCTTGGCTTGGCTTGGCTCATCCATGCCAGGCCTTGGCTTTTGTTTTCAGTACTCATCCATGATGCTTGGTGCCAGCTCTATCACCTTTTCAGCATCAGCTACAAAAACAAAACAGTCGTGTTGTGCGGGGTTGTTGGTGTTGGGTGTCGGTGTTGGTTGTTCAGTGTCCGGTGTGTTGGGTGTTGGGTGTTGGTTTGTCAGTGTCCGCGGTGTGTTGCGGTGTTGGGTGTTGGGTTGTCCAGTGTCCGGTGATGTGGATTGGTGTTGGTGTTGGTTGTCAGTGTTCCGGTGTGTTGGGTGTTGGGTGTTGGTTGTCAGTGTCCGGTGTGTTGGTGTTGGTGTTGTCCGGTGTGTGTTGCGGTGTTGGTTGTCAGTGTCCGTGCTGTCCGTGTTGGGTGTCAATGAGTGTGTTGGGTGTTGGGTTTGGTTTTCAGTGTCCGGTGTGTTGGGTGTTGGGTGTTGGGGTCAGTGTCGGTGTGTTGGGTGTGGTGTGCTTGAGTGTTGGTGTTGGGTGTTTGTTGTTCAGTGTCCCGGTCAGTGTGGCGGGTGTTGGAGTAGGCAGGTGTTGGGTGTTGGTTTGTCAGTGTCCGGTGTGTTGGAGTGTTGGGTGTTGGTTGTCAGTGTCCGGTGAAGTGTTGGGTGTTGGTGTTGGTGTTGTGTCAGTGTCCGGTGTGTTTTGGTGTTGGGTGTTGGTTTTTGTCAGTGTCCGTGTAGTTGGGGTGTTTGTGTTGGGTGGTTGTCAGTGTCCGGTGTGTTGGTGTTGGTGTTGGTTGTCAGTGTCCGGTGTGTTGGGTGTTGGGTGTTGGTTGTCAGTGTCCGGTGTGTTTGTGTTGGGTGTTGGAGTGATTGGTTGTCAGTGTCCGGTGTGTTGGGTGTTTTGGGTGTTGGGTAGTTGGTTGTCATGTCCTGGGTGTGTTGGGTGTTGGTGTTGGTTGTCAGTGTCCGGTGTGTTGGTGTTGGGTGTTGGTGTTGGTTGTCAGTGTCCGGTGTGTTGGGTGTTGCTCGGTGTGTTGGGTGTTTGGTTGTCAGTGTCCGGTGTGTTGGTGTGGATGTGTGGGTGTTGGGTTGTCAGTGTCCGGGTGTTCCACATGTGGTTGGTGTTGGGTTTGGTGTCGATGCCGGCTGTGTTGGGGTGGGTACCAGTGGTGTGTAGTGTCCGGTAAGGCCGGGGTGTTGGTGGTGTGTTGGGTGTTGGTCGTCCAGTCATTTGTGTGTTGTGTTGGTGTGGTTGTCACGTGTCGGTGTGTGCGTGTTGAGGTCCGGGTGTTGGTGTGTCCGGTTGTTGGTGTGGGATTGTGTCAGTAGTCCGGATTGTGTTGTTGTTGGTTGTCAGTTCCGTGTGGGTGGTGTTATATGTCAGTGTCGGTGTGTGAGGTGTGGGTGTTGCGGTGTTGGTTGTCAGTGTCTGGATGTGTTCCGGCTTTGGGTGTTGGTTGTCAGTGTTCGGTGTGTTGGTGATTGGGTTGTTGTTTCAGTGTTCCGGAGGAAGGTGATGGTGTTGGTGTTGTTGTCATGTGACCGGTGTGTGGAGAGGAGGGGAGATTGGGGTTGGTGTGGTTGCTCAGTGTCCGTTTTTTTGTGATGTGTTGGTTAGTCAGAGTGGTTGTGAGATTGGGTTGGGTGTTGGTTGTCAGTGTCGGATTGTGTCACCTGAGATTTGAGATGATTGGTTGGTCGTGTCCGTTGTGTTGAGGATGAGTTGGGTTGGTTGTCCAGTGATCCGGTGTGTTGGGTGTTCGGTTGTCAGTGTCCGTGTGTTTTGTGTGTATGGGTGTTGTTGTGTTGATGGTTTGTTGTGTTTCGAGTAGTGTCACGTGTGTGTGTGCAGAGGGTGTGTGTGTGGGAGTGTGTGGGGCATGTAGTGGTGTTGTGATGTGTGTGTTGGTGTTGTTGTTAGCCTGTGTGAGTGTAAGGTGTCCGGTGTGGCTGTTGGGTGATGGGTGTGGGTGTTGTTGTCAGTTGTCGTGTGCTTGGTGTTGATGATTGGGGTGTTGGTTGTCAGTTCCGGCTTGTTGGTGTTGGGTGTTGTTGTCAAGGCTCCGGATGGTTGGGTGTGGTTGATTATTGTCAGTGTCCGGTGGTTGGGTTGTTGGGTGTTTTGCTGTGTCAGTGTCCGGTGTGTTGAGTGTTGGTGTTGAGATTGTCAGTGTCCCGGTTGTTGGGTGTTGGTTGTCAGTGTCCGGCTGGTATGG
This sequence comes from Microglena sp. YARC, assembly GCA_022414725.1. Lineage (NCBI taxonomy): Eukaryota > Viridiplantae > Chlorophyta > Chlorophyceae > Chlamydomonadales > Chlamydomonadaceae > Microglena > Microglena sp. YARC. The sequence continues at coordinate 34,590 of JAJSRW010000750.1, forward strand.
TTTTTGGTATTGGTGTTGGTTGTCAGTGTTCCGGTGTGTGAGTGTTGGGTGTTGATGTCAGGTCGTGTGTCTGGCTGTTGGGGTGTTGATTGTCCAGTGTCGGAATGTGTTGTGTGTTGGCGTGTTGGGTGTTGGTTGTCGTGTCAGTGTGTTGGTGATTGGTTGTGTGTATGGTTGTAGTGTTCCGAGTTGTGTTGGGTGATTGGGTGTTGGTGTTGGGTGTTGGGTGTCAGTGTCGGTGGTTGGGTGTGAGTGTTGTTGTCAGTGTCCGGTGTGTTGCTGTTGAGGTGTTGTTGTCAGTGTCCGTAGTGATTGGGTGTTGGTGTATGGGTTGTCGTTCCGGTATTGTGTTGGTGATGGGTGTTGGGTGTGATGTTTGTCCGTGTCCGGGTGTTTGTGGTGTTAGGAGTGTTGGGTGTGATTGTCAAGTGTCACGGTAAACTTGTTGTGTTGGTGTTGGGTGTTGTTGTCAGTGTCCGGTGTGATGGTTTGAGGTGTTGAGGTGTTGGTTGTCAGTGTCGAGTACTGTGGTTGGGTGTTGCGGTGTTGGTTGTCAGCTGTTCCGGTGTGTGTGTTGGATGATGGCGTATTTGTTGTCTGTCGATGTGTTGGGTGTTGCTGTTGAGTTTCAGTGTCCGGGCTGCTGTTTGGGTGTTGGGTTGTTTGTCAGTGTCCGGCTGTAGTTGGTGTTGGTTGTTGGGTGTTGCGGTAGTCAGTGATCCGGTGTGTTGAGTGTGGTGTTGTTGTACGGTCAAGGATAGTGTTGGGTGTTGGGTGTTGTTGTCAGTGTCCGGTCCTGTGTTGGGTGTTGAGTTTGGTCATGTCAGTGTCCGGTGGTTGGTGTTGGGTGTTGGGGTTCAGTGTCGGTGTGTTGGTGTGAGGTGTTGTTTCAGTGTCCGGCCACTTGTTGGTGTTGAGATGTTGGTGTTGGTTGTCAGTGTCGGTGTTGGGTTGGTGTTGGTGTCAGTTCCGGTGAGTGGTGTGGGTGTTGGGTGTTTGTTGTCATGTCCGGTGTGTTGGTGTTGGGTGTTGTGTTGTTCAGTCGGTGTGTGGTGTTGGGTGGTTAAGTGTCCGGTGTGTTGAGGTGTTGTGGTGTTGGTGTTGGTTGTCAGTGTCCGGGTGTTGGTGATTGGTGTGGTTGTCAGTGTCTGAATGTGTTGGTGTTGGGTTGTTGGTTTCAGTGTTCCGTTTGTTGGGTGATGGGTGTTTGTGTCAGTGTCCGGGTGTGGGTGTTGGGTTGGGTGTTGCGTGTCCAGTGTCGGTGGTGGGTTGGGTGTTGTTCAGTGTCCGGTGTGTCGGGTGTTGGGTGTTGTTGTCAGTGTCCGGTCATGCATGTGTTGGTGTTGGTGTGGTTGTCGTGTTCCGGTGTGTTGGGTGTTGGGTGTTGGTTGTTGTTTCAGTGTTCGAGTGTGATTGGTGTTGGGTGATTGGTTGTCAGTGTCCGGTTGTTTGGGTGTTGGGTGTTGGGGTTGGTTGTCAGTGTCCAGGTGTGTTGGTGATGGTGTTGTTGTCAGTGTCGGTGTGTTGGGTTTGGGTGTTGTTGTCGTGTCAGGTGTGTTGGTGTTGGGTGTGGTTGTCGTGCGGGTTGGTGTTGGGTGTTGGGTGTTGGGTGTCAGTGTCCGGTGTGTTGGGTGTTGGGTGTTGGTTGTCAGTGTCCGGTGTGTTGGGTGTTGGGTGTTGGGTTGTCAGTGTCGGCGTGATTGGTGTGGGTGTTGGTTGTCATGGACCGCGTGCCTGTTGGTGTTGGGTGTTGGGTGTTGGTTGTCAGTGTCCCGCTATGTGTTGGGTTGGGTGTTGGTGTCAGTGAAATCCGGTGTGCTTGCGGTTGGGTGTGGATTATCTCTCTCTTTTT
>JAJSRW010001244.1:0-22500 GCA_022414725.1 Microglena sp. YARC
GAATGAAGTAGAGGCTTGCCCTAACATATGATGCTGCGCCATTGCTGTTGGGGTAAGCCCCCCTCCCCCCTCTCTCCCCCCTCCTTTTCTCCATTAAACTCCCTCCTTCCCTCATTCCCCGCCGATGTCCTTCATGTGGAATTCCTCCTCCCTCTCTCTCCCCTCCCCCCATTTCCTTCATTCCTTTAATGGTAACTCCCTCCCCGAAGATTCCCCTATCTCTTTCCCCCTTCCTAACCTACATTAAAATCCCTACCACGTGTTAGTGTAGCCATGTACTAGATTCAACATTGCAACAAGAATATATGAATAGTTTACTTCTACTGCCCCAAAAGCATAGACGGCATCAGCCCTTAAGGCTGAAAGCCGTGTACAAACATAAACTTTTATAGCCAGCCCATCCTGGCAATTTTCGGAAAGGGTTTACCCATTTGTCCGTGCTCATACCGACGACAGACCGACCATCTGACCGAGACAAAGCCTGACACGTCAGTCAACGGCCTCGAAACTAACTTGCCTCCATTGCCACCTGTCGCTCCGTCGCGAACCAACCTCCGCCAATTTTCATTGGAGCGTCGCATGCGACGCTGCATAGAAAGCCAAGGTTGGAAATCCTTAGCCACCTGACACCCCGACTGTCATCACTCAACACATACAACATACACACACAACACACATTCCGCATCCAGGAAAGAAAGTACAACTTTTCCCAGAGAAGGTTGACCAAGATCACGAATGCGCGCCCCTCAAGCCTGTTCAAAGACCACTGACAGCGGACAAGGTCTGGAGACCGTTGAGCAGGCATCAAAAGAAGCAAGGGCATTGCAAATGAGCCGAACAAATGAAGGCCCTCCTCAAGAGGGAAGTGCCTGAGCGTTGAGAAAGTGGAGGGGGTTATGGGTCGGATTGGGGTCTTGAGTTGGAGGCTTGGGGGTTATGGCGGGGGTTATGGGTTTGGATTGGGTGTTCCTGAAGTGAGCTTGGGGGTTAGCGCGACGGCGGGGGGTATGGGGTCGATTGGGGGTCTGAGTTGGAGCTTGGGGCGGTTAATGGCGGAGGGGTTATGGGGTCGTTATGGGGTCTGAGTGGGAGCTTGGGGAGTAATGGCGGGGCGGTTATGGGTTGGATGCGGTCTGAGTGGGAGCTTGGGGGTTATGGCGGGGGGTTATGGTTGGATGGGTCTGAGTGGAGCTTTGGGGGTTAGGCGGGGGTTATGGGTTGGATTGGGTCTGAGGTGGGAGCTTGGATGGGGGTTATGGCGCGGGGGGTTATGGGTTGGATTGGGTGGTCTGAGTGGGGCGTAGGGGGTTATCGGGTGGATTTGGGTCTGAGTGGGGGCTTTAGCGGGGTTATGGTCGGATGGGGTCTGAGTGGGGGCTTAGGGGTTATGGGTATGGATGGCGCGTCTGAGGTGGGGCTTTAGCGGGGGTTAAGGTTTGGAATTTGGGGTGCTGAGTGGGCTTAGGGGGTTAGTGGGTCGGTATTTCCGGGGTCTGAGTGGGGGCTTAGGGGCGTTATGGGTTGGATTGGGGTCTGAGTGGGGCTTAGGGGGTTATGGGTCGGTATTGGGGTCTGAGTGGGGGTTTGGCAGGTCAATGCTGTTTGGATTGGGGTTTAGTGGGGGTTGTGGTTTATGGTTTTGGATTTGGTCTGAGTGGGGGCTTAGGGGGTTATGGCTGTGCGTTGTTTGATTTGGGTAGTGCTTCTTCTTCTGTCTTGTATGTAAGAAAACCACTGTAGGTTCAATCACAGATCAGGAGTGGCGTCCGGTCCCGTGGCGTCAGCCGACCGAGTTGAAAAGTTCAAATACCTGCTGCGCTTTAGTCCGCCTGAAGTTTTTGCCACGATTTAGCCGCCACACAGCGCATTTCATGCATACAGCTTCTAGGAAGTTGAAGTATTGAAATTAAAATAAACTTTTTTAAAAATCTGCTGTAGTGTACATACCGGAGTATAACCCCATCATATTTTTGCGGTGTGGAGGTGTGCCGTGACTTGTGAAGGGGGGTCTGTGTCGTCAGTGTCTGTGTTGTTGTGTCTGGCTGTGCGTGTGCGGTGTTGTGTGGGTTGTGAGTTGGTAGTGGTGTGCTGTGTGGTAGTGTGTGTGGGTGGGGGTGGGGGGGGTGGGCGCGTACTGCAACCTAAAACTAGCACCCTGGCACAAGTGTGGTGTGTGCAGATGGTCTGTGATAAGTCTAATAGTACAAAATGGCAATAAACAAAATTTGACACTTATGTATGCCCCCAACAGTATTTCTCTAACAAGTGGAAAGATCCTGAGTTCACTGGCCAGAGTTGCATATATAATATATATATATATATATATATATATATAACAGGGGTTGGGCAAGAATAAATTTGCAGACCGCAGTTCGCGAAATTTGTTTTTTCCACCCCTGATCACCCAACCTAACCCCCCCTTCCCCCCCCCCCCCCCCCCCCCCCCGAGGCTTCATATCTGGACACCCAGACAGTATTACATAGCGAAAGGGGGGTTCCATGGAGCATCATCTTGTCCAAGACCTTTCCAACAATACAACCAAACATAAAAATATCAATTTTGGACGAACTTACTCAGTTTTTAGTATTTGTACAACTTTCTTGGGTAGCTCAGTGGTACGCGCCCTTGGAGGAGGTCACCCAGGTTTGAAAAGAACTGAAGGCGTTATTTGTCTGTTTATCTATCATTACCACCATCATGGTTGTATTTGACTCAAATTGTATTCTGGAGCCTGAGGGTCTGATCGGGGGGGGGGGGGGGGCTGACCCCAGGCTCGACTGCTTTAGGAACCTCGTTAGTGACCAGAATTCTGAACGCACATACGAGCGCGTTGCGCGCGCGTGTTTTTCAGCCTAACTGCCGCTCGTGTGACGCTGGGCGCGAAGGTGTAGGTGATGTCCAGCCTGGCATCCAACCTGGCGTCCAGCCTGGATGTGCCTTCCTGGGCACCCACCAATTACACACTGGGTGTAACCGACTAACGATTGCAGATTCGTACTCGTCTCGTCAAGCCCTTCTCGATGGTGCTCTTAACGCTCGAAAAATTCGCACTGGCAAGAAAGTTACACGAAGTACAAATAAAGTTGGGGAAAACGGTCGACCCCCCCCCCCCCCCACCACCCCCACCCCACCCCTCTATCTCCGCCGTCGTCCGGGTGTATCGACATGATTTTTTTTTATCGACTATTGCTCGAGAGGTTTTCTATCCATATCGAACATGCGGTACGAAATCTTTTTTTCTTGCCCCCCCCCTCGTATATATATTATATATATATATATATATGCTAGTACGGTAGCCCGTGTGGCCGGTGGCCACACCTACTCTCACGAAGACATACCACCCCAACCCCAATCATAGTATGGTGACCGTATGGCCTTTGGCCACACCTGTTTGGGACTGGGTTACATACCAGTAATGATGTACACTTGTACTCCCCCCCACCCCTCTCCCTTCCCTCCCGTTGGCCACACCTGTTTTTGGCTGGGTTACATAACGGTTTGCGATGGTTATCTCTGCCAGTGCATGCACCTTAAAAACACTGAACGGATGCATATATCTTGCGATGGTCTCCCTTGTTCACCCACAAGCACCCACACACCACTGTAGTTTTCCCGCCCCCCCCCCCCCCCCCCAGTTATCTCCACCCCCACCCCACCCCACCCCACCCTGTACCCCAACCCCACAAACATACTCCCTTACTCGTCTTGACATATTTCGGCCTCCACCTCTTCCCCCCACCCCAGCCATCCCACCAGCCCCACCCTCATCCCTCCCCTCCCTCCTACTTACACGTAGCAGCACACACATACTCCCTATCTGCCCCCCTCCACTTCAGCTGTGGGCTTTGCCATAGCTGAAAGGCAAACGGGACGAAGAGCAGGCTGCAGATCCAACCCATCGGCAACATTTGCCCATAATTTGACTCCGCTAATAGCATCGGACCTGCTTCCCTGCCACCTCAGCTGTGATTGATAGCCGACCCCACTGAAAAATTGAACCTGCGCAATCGCAACGGTACATAAATGAAGCTTCATCTTAGCAAGCATGTATTTAGTTCGGCCGAAGAACAATCCTGTTCACCCATCAAGTCAACTCGATCTGAGACTTGGAAACATCGCTAGGTTCATCCATTCAACTTTGCCGCGTACTCGCTATGGTACAAAGCACTGCGACATGTTTCTCGATGCAGTGGAAAGAAGTTGCAGTCAAGTTGCTGTTATGAGGTGTTCGGTTCATGTTTGGGCGAGGATGCTCAGCGAGATTTTTCATTCGGTCAACTTAGCCGCGTACTTGCTATGGCACAATGCGGAGCGATATGTTTCTCAATACCGTTAGAAGAAGTTGCAGTCAAGTTTTTGACATGGGATGGATGCGATTTGGCCATTTCTGCCAGGTCGGCTAACTGACCATGTCACCTTCCGTTGTGCCCAGTGACAGGTCTCTTGACGCAAGGGCAAGGTCTATCTATATCTATTTATATCTATATATATATGCATATATATGTATGTGTATGTCTCTATATACCGGTATTCATATAGCCCCAAACCTGACCCAAACAACATTTGCCAACCTGTGAATAGGATATGCGTTCCACTGGCGTGAGGTAGGAAGGCAAAGGAAAGGAGCCTGCACCAAAGGGTTCAAAGAAGAGGGAGAGGAGGGGTGAAGGGATGAGTGGGGAGGAGGATGCCGAGCCCCCTCAGGAAGTACGTGGTGGGAGTAGGGGTCCTGGTGGGGTTGGGGACCTCCTGGTGATAGGTGATCATCAGCATCAGATACTGTATACAGATGGGCTGATGGCTCCTGCGGATCTGCAAAGCGCTGAGGTAGTAAAGCAGGAGCCGGACTGTGTGGAGCAAGCTGGTGGGGCTCTTCCTGGCCTCGTGTTCCCTGACCAGTCATCCATGTTCCCAGCTCAGGCTCCTGCATTATCTTCTCCAGAGCTTGCCTTAGTCCTCCTTACAAGCATGGACACCCAGGTTGGCCCTAGCCTGTTGGACACAACGGCATTTGAGAGCATCAGTGGCTGGATCCCACTGGAGGGTGGTGACTGAGTAACTGAAGGTGAGCCTCTTGCTCAGTCACCTCATCCTCAGCCACCACATCCTCAGCTACCACACGCCCAGCTACCTCATCCTACACTACCACAAGCTCAGCCACCACATCCTTCAGCTTACCACACGCGCCAGCTACCTCATCCTACACTACCAAAAGCTCAGCCACCACAATCCTCAGCTACCATCGCCCCAGCTACCTCATCCTACGCTACCACAAGCTCAGCCACCACATCCTCAGCTACCATCCGCCCAGCTACCTCATCCTACACTACCACAAGCTCAGCCACCACATCCTCAGCTACCACACGCCCAGCTACCTCATCCCACACTACCACAAGCTCAGCCACCACATCCTCAGCTACCACACGCCCAGCTACCTCATCCTACGCTACCACAAGCTCAGCTACCACATGCTCAGCTGACAAATGCTCAGTTCCTGCATCCTCAGCAACCTCATGCGGTGACCAGACCTGACCCTGATTCAGTTGACCAGATATCACATGTTGGGGACCCCCTGATGATTCGTGATCAGCAGCAGCAGATACTGTATACTGGTGGGCTGATGGCCCTTGCGGATCTGCAAAGCGCTGTGGTAGTAAAGCAGGAGCCAGACTGTATGGAGCAAGCTGGTGGGGCTCTTCCTAGCCTTGTGTCCCCTGCCCAAGGAGCCATGTTCCCCACCCAGGCTCCTGCATTATCTTCTCAAGAGCTTGCCTCAGTCCTCCCTACAAGCATGGATACCCAGCTTGGCCCTAGTCTGATTGACACAACGGCATTTGAGAGCATCAGTGGCTGGATCCCACTGGAGGGTGGTGACCGAGTAACTGAGGGTTAGCCTCATGCGCAGTCACCTGATCCTCAGCTACCGCATGCCCAGCTACCTCATCCTAAGCTACCACATGCTCAGCTACTGCATCCTCAGCTACCACATGCTCAGCTACCGAATCCTCAGTTCCCGCATCCTCAGCTACCTCAAGCGTTGACCATGCCCGACCCTGATTCAGTTGACCAGATATCACACACTGCGGGTGTGATGTGGCATGTGACAACCTAACAGCACCATCTGATGCTCAGTTGGGCCATAACACTCACCAGGGTGTGGGTGTAAGCTACGTGCAGCTTGCTGGCCTGATACCTGTAGACTTTTCTGGCCGGATTTCACTTGTGAAGGCCTGTATGACTAAGCTGGGAGCAGCAGTGGACCCCCAGCTGACTGACAAGATACAAGAGTGTAAGACCAGCAGGGTACTACAAAGCGCGCGTGGCAGCGCGATTTTGCGCACGCTTTTTGAGCCCCACTGCGCGTTTCGCGCAGTTTTTTCAACTCCATGTGGGCGCAGCGCGCAGTTTTTGCGCTTTTTGCACTAGAAAGCGCTGACCAATTTGATGTTTGTGCGCTTTAAGCGCTAACCAATTTGCCAAGAAGTAGTACCCTGAAGACCAGTAGTGAGACCCACCTGGCAACAGGATGGGTTACTTTTGAATGATGGCAAGGTCAAAGGCTCAAAGCACATTTTTGCACATTTAGTACAGCAGTGCAGGACAATACAGTGCTATAGTGCGCAAGAGCGGAGCAAGGTTGTCCTGGGGGATCTCCAACATCTGCATCATGAGACACAACCAGTTTCAGAATCTGTTTCTGCGACACCATGGACCCCTCAAAAAAATTGTTTGTGATGCAGCGGTCCGTCCACTATCTGTGACACAACACGCCGTGTGTAGAACAACCCTGTAGTCCACACCCCCACCACCACCCCCACCACCCACCCTTCCACCGCTCCATTGCACCCCCCTCCCACCCCACCCCACCCCACCCCACCGCCCCATGTGTTGCATAGCGATGGTTTAAGTTTTGGGGTCTCTGTTAGCGATCCGTTGGTCCATTTCTTTTGGGGGGTGCGCATAGCAGCTTCCACCCAGCTACATTAGACAGCGGCTGAGTCAAGCCCATAGATAACCGCTGCATTGGAATGCCTGTCGTGCCAGCTTCCACCCAGCTCCATTAGCCAGCGGCTGAGTCAAGCCCATAGATAACTGCTGCATTGGAATGCCTGTCATGCCAGCTTCCACCCAGCTCCATTAGCCAGCGGCTGAGTCAAGCCCATAGATAACCGCTGCATTGGAATGCCTGTCATGCCAGCTTCCACCCAGCTCCATTAGCCAGCGGCTGAGTCAAGCCCATAGATAACCGCTGCATTGGAATGCCTGCCGTGCAAGCTTTTAGACGCACTAGCTAGCTTCAGGTTTGGCCCAAGGGTGGGTGAAAGGAGCTGCCAAGAAGCTGCTATGCATAGACAAAAAAAGAATTAGTGTGCCGCATGAGTGGATACATCGACATTGACTAGTCAATGAGTGTTGGTTTCGGCCAGGGTGTCCAAATGGGTACCCAGTCGCCGAATGGTGACCCAAAACGTTTGCAATCGGCTTGGTCCTGTATGATGCCCGATGACCATCGCTGCTAGTCTTTTGACATTGCCTGGTGATTGTGTTGTCACTGGATGGCTTGGCCCCGCCTGATGCATGATGACTATTACCGCTACAAGTTTGACATTTCCCAGTGAGTGTGTAATTTTCAGACCCAGATCATATCCAGGTCAGGCCATAATATAAACATCTTGGTGTCCTTCAAGCCCAACGCACAGAACAACCTTTCACTTTTCTTGCTCTTCTATCTCGTCTCAATCTGCATGCACACTGTTGCACAGCCTTCCATGGCACCTTCGGGACCAAATCTCCCGGGGAAAAAACTCACGAGGACGAGGGGGGGGGGGGGGGGGCGGGGGCTGGGGCAGAGGATTTGTTCAGTAGAAGGCTGGATGGTACATTGGTACAGGCAGATAGGTAATTTGTTACAGTCCAGGGGTGGATGGATGAGGAAGGAGAAAGATGGCGCCTCTCTCTCTCTCTCTCTCTCTCTCTCTCTCTCTCTCTCTCTCTCTGTTGTGCACTGCATAACGCCTGTCACCCATGGTACACCTGTCAACATACGAAGTGGGCCCTCCTACTACATACGGTACTAGATGAAATCTGGTCATGGACTTATGAGTTATTACTCGTTATCGTTACCTATCACGGCTGGGCAAGTCCCTGTAGCCTATTTGGCATACCCCTGGACTGTAACATACATACATACATACATATATCGTGTTCGTAATTGTATCACCTGTTCGTCCATGACCAGATGGTCTTATAAATCAATTTGATTTCTCGTTTTACGCTTTAAAATACCGGTATATAATACAGGCATGAGGACAATGTCATCAGCTACTACCTGTAATAGAATAGAATATAACGAAAGGAACCACCGAACCAGTGGCTCACTGTCCTCGCGTAGAACCATGGCTACCGCTGTAGCACCCTAAAGGGTTGATCACAATGTTACGTTACACGTCTCAAACCGGGAGGACGGGAAGAAAAACAACTTCTGGCGGGGTCTAAAAATGAAATATTTGTGTGTGTGTGGGGTGGGTGTGGGGGTGGGGGGGGGGGGACCCCGACCCCATGAGATTAACTGTAACTTCGCTCATCTGACAGCAAATTATCTCTTTTTCACATTGCATCAGTAACAACCCATAATACCGAGTGGAACCAGAGAAAACATAAAAAATCAGTTTCCCATAGCTAGACCAAAGTCAGCCACCCAGCCAAGTTGGATGGTTTCGTCGGAGTGCTGAAAATCAATCAAGATCTTGATGATATGGTTCACTGATAATATAATATAATTTTCAGCTGCAAGCAGCAGCTTCTAGGTAGCTTCCTGAGCTAGTCACTGGGCTAAGCACCTAGATGTCAACAGTGCTGAAAATATGATTCTGTAAGCTTCTAGATGCGCTATGTTGCTATCGGTTTGGCTTGGTAGCAAGCCAGGGGAAGCCGATAAGAAACTCTATAGCATGTGACAATGGGAATTTGCCTCCGTGCTGTAGCGCGGTAGTCGAAGCTCAGACGCAGAGGGTCTGCGAAACCAAATAAAACGAGCATAGTAGCTATTCTCCAGTATGTACATATGCATGCAAACGGGAGGGTTCCCTCAATCTTACGCTTGTGTCATGGCGTACTTATTTACAGTTTTACAACGGGAATTACATAACCTCGAACAATCAAGATCAATGCCTAGATTGTCAGGAGGTGTAAGGGGATGCTTTGATTGCTTACATAACACGAACCCAGTGCCCCCGTGGGTTGAACGATTGTTTAGGGTTCAGCGTTTTTCTGCTTTAGCCCCTCTTAATATCATGATTGGGCAGGTCTCTTTAGCCTATTGGGCCACCCCCTGGACAGTAACAACATAAATACATGTAAGGGAATGCTTTGACTGCTTCCGTGTACTAGGGACCAAATATATGCATGTATGTACGTTACAGTCCAGGGGTAGGCCAAATGGGACTTGCCCAACCGTGTTAGGAAGGGCTTAAAAAGAAAAAGGAAATAAAATACAATCATAAGGTGTTTGTGCCACAAGGCCGCTGCTTTTTACCGCCCGCAATGTGGCAGACACCCCACTGTTGCAATGGTTATGCGGGAGGTGCGAATTGCACCTAAGGTTTCGGCGTCGACCAAGGCCTTTGGCCCATGCCACCTGCGCATGCACCTGCAACATGGGCCGGTCACCTCAGGTTGACAAGGGCGGTCAGGCTTTTTTAAACTGCCTTTCCTGTTATTAAGGTTGGGCTAGTCCCTTCAGCCTATTTGGCCACCCCTGGACAGGCCCTGGTCTGTCCATGGGTTTCACCACATCTCCCTCTGCAGCAACACCCACCCCCACCCCCACCCACCCACATCCAACCCCACCAACCCTGAACAGCCACCTACATCCAGCCCCCGAGTTCCTTACAGTGATATACATTGGTCTAGTGGTAGACGAAATCACTTGAGGATGAAGAGTCGGGGGTTCGATCCCCCCCTTCGGTCGCTCTTGGCGTTGCAGGTCGTTGTCAACCGCGATGGTAGCTTGTCCAGTTGAGGTAGAAGACCGCTCCCTACCCGCGTACGACGGGCTCTCTTAACACCACGCCCCATCAGGCGTTATCATTACCTTTTTCAACCCCCATACACTCACACCTAACCCCCAGCCACCTACATCCAACCCCCACCCACCCACCCACCCACATCCAACCCACTCCCACATTTCCCACTGCAGCTACAGCAACCCAGCTACAGTGGGAACAATACAAAACAAAAAACACAAAAATACACAAGTACAACTTCACTATTTCTTTTTGGGGCTACACACAGCAGCTTCCATCCAGCTGTATTAGCCAGACGCTGGGTCAAGCCCCAAGCTTTCAGCTGCATTGGAACGCCCATCATTCCAGCTTTGAGACGCACTAGCTGGCTTCAGGTTTGGTGCAAGGACGGGGAAAGGGAGCTGCCTAGAAGCTGCGACTCGTAGCCGAGAAAAGAAACAGTGGAACTTTTTATCCCCTGGATGTGGTGAAATCGCTTGTATTGCCTGGAGGTGATCAAGTCACTTGTATTGCCTGGAGGTGATCAAGGCCAACTCCATCAGTGTCATGCGCTCTGCTTCTCCTTGTTCCTCAATTCGGTTGAAGAGAGGTCCATGCGGAATGTTTCTTCGGGAATGCCCTGCACATACAGTGTTTCTTTGTTTCAGTCCAGGGGTTTATGTATGTATGTACGTATGTATGTATGTATGTTTGTATGTATGTATGTATGTATGTATGTATGTATATAAGTATGTATGTATGTATGTATGTATGTATGTATGTATGTTACAGTCCAGGGGTAGGCCAAAGGGACTTGCCCGACCGTGGTAGGATGGGCTTATAAAGAAAAAGCACTGATGAACTGAACCCTAAACAATCGTTTTACGGACGGGCGCCCTATGCAGTGTTTGTTCGTTTCAGTCCAGGGGGTAGCCAATTAGTCTGAAGGTACTGGCCAAACCTCAAATAGACTAGTTCATTGGGGACCAGTTCATTGGCTGTGTACTATGATGAGTCCATCCTGGGAATTAGGAACTAATCCAAAGTATAATAAATTAGGAAAAAATCTAAGTATTATTTGGCCACGCCTTTTCCGGCTAGATTGTAGACACACATAAGTATTCAAGGCAGGACAGTTCCATTCAGCCTAATGTGCTATTACTCCTTTTTCCCCCTTGGGACGCATCGCAAATTGAGCAGATTGGTGCAGCCCCAGTGCGACGCTCTACCCCCCACGAAGCACGAAGCGCAGAGCCTAGGGGGGTTGGAGGGGCATTTCTGACTAGTTTAGTCAGACCCATGCGTTGCCATGCAGCGACGGAATGGCAAACCGGTGCACAAAAAAGAAGTGCCATTCACTTGGCTACTCCTGCCTACTTACATACAAAACCGGTAGATGGTTCGAACTAACCTCAAACAGGTCGGCCAACTCGGGGGGGACATCGACATCTTGCAAGCCCTTGAACACTCCACCATCCTTGCGGCCTGCCACAATGAAGCGACATCCAAAGTTTCGCAGCCTGCGTAGCAAATGAAGACATGTCAGCGTGCACTTTTTTGTGTGCGACGCATCGCCATTCCGTCCCTGCATGGCGACGCATGGGTACAGCTAAATTAGAAAGAGGGTGCTGCCTAGAAGCTATTACGTGCAGCCCCAAAAGGAAACAGCGCAATACCTGCCCACAGGAAGAGGAAGCTGCCTAGGAGCTGCTACGTGCAGCCCCAACAGAAAACAGCGCAATACCTGCCCACAGGAAAAGGGAGCTGCCTAGGAGCTGCTACGTGCAGCCCCAACAGAAAACAGCGCAATACCTGCCCACAGGAAAAGGGAGCTGCCTAGGAGCTGCTACGTGCAGCCCCCAACAGAAAACAGCGCAATACCTGCCCACAGGAAAAGGGAGCTGCCTAGGAGCTGCTACGTGCAGCCCCAACAGAAAACAGCGCAATACCTGCCCACAGGAAAAGGGAGCTGCCTAGGAGCTGCTACGTGCAGCCCCAACAGAAAACAGCGCAATACCTGCCCACAGGAAAAGGGAGCTGCCTAGGAGCTACTACGTGCAGCCCCAACAGAAAACAGCGCAATACCTGCCCACAGGAAAAGGGAGCTGCCTAGGAGCTGCTACGTGCAGCCCCAACAGAAAACAGCGCAATACCTGCCCACAGGAATAGGGAGCTGCCTAGTAGCCACTACGTGCAGCCCTCCTCAAAACAGCGTAATACATGCCCACAGGAATAGGGAGCTGCCCCCCCCCCCCCCCCCCCCCCCCAAAAAAACAGCGTAATACATGCCCACAGGAAGAGGGAGCTGCCTAGAAGCTGCTCGGCTCAGCCCCATTAGAAAACAACTGGGGCCAACCACCAAAAGTGTGCTATTTGAATTTGCGATTGTCATACCTGCTGAAGTCAAGAAGCATCTGTGTGAAGGAGTCTTTGTAGTACTTCGGCATCACAAGGCGGTACGCAGTGTCATATCCCTACATTTCGGAAATGCAAAACCGTAGTTACTTTGAGTAAAGTAAAGTGTTCAAAGCAAGCGTTCGCTGTGAATACATTATCATGGAATAACACGAAGGACTCTGGCTTATCTTGTTGGTCTGTAAGACCGGAGTAATGATTAAGAGGGACAGTCGGGGGTGAGTCATATCTGTTGGCGAAAAGTTCATCGAGCCTTTCTTTTTGATAAGCCTCTCCTTGCAGTCTATCATTGATCTCGGCTGTTTGAGGTTGGGGTTTGAGGTTGGGGTTTGAGGTTGGGGTTTGAGGTTGGGGTTTGAGGTTGAGGTTTGAGGTAAGTACCATTAGCCTTTTTGGCGGCCTCTTGACTTCAACATTCATACCACATCTAGTGCAGCATAGCTAACATGTGTGACATTGTGTACTACATCTAGCAGACGTCACATGAGTTGAGTTATAGATGTATGCATGCGTGTATGTTACTGTCCAGGAGTAGCCAATTAGGCCAAAGGCTAATTGCCAAACCTTGAACGATCAAGATTAAAAAAGAACAATCGTGATCAACATACGCCATATGCATTGCATTGCATGAGCTACAATCATGCCCAACATTCGTCATATGCAATGCATTATATGTCATATAGTCATGATCAACATAAACCATGTGCATTGCGCTGCATGAGCTACGATCATGATCAACATACGCCATATGCAATGCATTGCATGATATATTCATGATCAACATTCGCCAAATGCATTGCGTTGCATGAGCTACAGTCATGCCCAACATTCGTCATATGCAATGCATTGCATGTCATATAGTCATGATCAACATACACCATGTGCATTGCGTTGCATGAGCTACGATCATGATCAACATACGCCATATGCAATGCATTGCATGATATATTCAAGATCAACATTCGCCAAATGCATTGCGTTGCATGAGCTACAGTCATGCCCAACATTCGTCATATGCAATGCATTGCATGTCATATAGTCATGATCAACATACACCATGTGCATTGCGTTGCATGAGCTACGATCATGATCAACATACGCCATATGCAATGCATTGCATGATATATTCAAGATCAACATTCGCCAAATGCATTGCGTTGCATGAGCTACAGTCATGCCCAACATTCGTCATATGCAATGCATTGCATGTCATATAGTCATGATCAACATACACCATGTGCATTGCGTTGCATGAGCTACGATCATGATCAACATACGCCATATGCAATGCATTGCATGATATATTCAAGATCAACATTCGCCAAATGCATTGCGTTGCATGAGCTACAGTCATGCCCAACATTCGTCATATGCAATGCATTGCATGCCATATATTCATGATCAACATACACCATATGCATTGCGTTGCATGAGCTACAGTCATGCCCAACATTCGTTGTATGCAATGCATTGCATGACATATAGCCATGATCAACATTCGCCAAATGCATTGCGTTGCATGAGCTACAATCATGAATTCATGATCAGCATACGCCATATGTATTGAATTGCATGACATATTGCCATGATCAACATTCGCCATACACATTGCATTGCATGACCCACCTATACAAGTACCAGACTACACCAAGCAACTCACCACCACGAAAATGCAATCTTTGTAAATTTCTGCCTTTTGCGTGAACAAGGGAGCTGTCGTGAGCAGAAGCGTCAGACCAGCATCTGTGAACTGCTTCACTCGTCGTTCTGCCTCCTCTATGGACAGCATGCCCTGATGGTGGTGGTGATGGTGGTGGTGTGTGGGTGTGGGTGTGGTGTGGTGTGGTGTGGGGGCACACCGGTGGGAGGGGGTGGTGTGGTGGTGGTGGGTGGTGGCAGTCTAGACGGCCCTGATGGGTGGGGGGGACATAAGTGAGAGGGGGAAGGGGGGTGGGGTGGGGGCGGTCACAGTCTAGCTAGCCCTGATGGGTGGAGTGCACACGGGTGGGAGGGGGGAGGGGGGGGGGGGGGGGGGGGGGGGGGGGGGGTCACAGTCTAGCCGGCCCTGATGTGTGTGTGTGTGTGTGTGTGTGTGTGTGTGTGGGGGGGGCACACGGGTGGGGGGGGGAGTGTGTGTGTTAACAGTCTAGCCAACTAAGGCATAGCCAAGCAGGCTAATTAGACATGCCCAACCTTAATTGGGGAAGGGCTGCAAACAAAACAGGTGGAAGGGGGTTGTAAGGGGGTGGGAAGGGTATTGAAGGGGGTTGTGGGGGGTATTGAAAAGGTGTGAGGGATAAAAAGAGGTATGAGGGGGTATAAAGCAATGGGAGGGTTATTGAAGAGGGTTGTGGGGGGATATTGAAGAGGTGTGAGGGAGAAACAGGGGGGGGGAGGGGGTATGAGGGGGGTGGGAGGGTTATTGGAGGGGAGTGTGGGGGGTATTGAAGAGGTGTGGGGGGGTATAAAGGGGTGAGGGTTATTGAAGAGGGTTGTGGGGGTTATTGAAGAGGTGTGAGGGATAAACAGGGGGGGGAGGGGGTATGAGGGGTGGGAGGGTTATTGAAGAGGGGTGTGAGGGGTATTAAAGAGGTGTGAGGGAGAGACAGGGTGTGTGAGGGGGTATCAAAGGGGGTGTCAGGCAGTTTTCTATAAAGCAAAAGAACCAGTGTCTGTACGTAGCACCATGGTGCTCCTAATTGCCTATGGGGTGCTACTAGCATTTTTCTTGGGGGCAAAAAAGAACCAGTGTCTTTACATAGCACCATGGTGCTCCTAATTGCCTTTGGGGTGCTACTAGCAACTTTCTTGGGGGCAAAAAAGAACCCCCTAAAGGCTCTTACATAGCACTCCCATAATACGTTTTTAAATTCAACCTCCCTTCAAAATAAGGGTGGCCTAGAAAGCACATACCTACAAGGTATGTAATGCACTTCAGCTACAAGGTATGTAATGCACTTCAGCTACAAGGTATGTAATGCACTTCAGCTACAAGGTAAGTAATGCACTTCAGCTACTAGGTATGTAATGCACTTCAGCTACAAGTAGCACCTTCTAGAACCCCCTCGTGTCAGGGTGTATAAGGGAGCATACATTCATCAAAGCAGTTAACAGCACTCTTTGTTGTTGTTGTTGTTGTTGTTGTTGCTGTTGTTGTTGTTGTTGTGTTGTTGTTGTTTGTTGTTTGTTGTTCATCAAAGCGGTTGACAGCACTTGTTGTTCTTTTGTGCGACGCTTTGCCATTCCCCGATGTGCTGCCCCCCAAACCCCGCGGAGCGCGGACCCTGGGGGGGTTGGGGGGGCATTTCTGACTAGTTTAGCCAGACCCATGCGTCACCAGTGAGTGCATCCAGTGTTGACAGTGACACATCATACCTTGTCTGCATTTCCCAGTGCCAGCTCGTAGCAAGCCTCATACTCAGATCCCGCTGTTCCTAGGGCTGCTTGAAGCATGAGCTTGTGACCTGTGCCGGGTCAGGCATGAGATTCCACAATGTTGTAGGATTCGGTTAGACATGAGATTTTACAATGTCATGGAATCACATTGGACACAATATGTATCAGTGTTGTACAATTGGGGTAGACATACAATTCAACCATGTCATGAAATCATATCAGACAAAATATTCAACCATATGAGGGAATCAGATTAGACATAAGATTTCAATGTGTCATGGAATCAGATCAGACTTGAGATTTAAGAGTGCTGTAGAATCGGGGCAGCCAATAGATTTAACCATGTGTAAGAATCATTCCAGAAATTATATTTAACAACGACATATGAGACATGAGATTTAACAACGACATATGGTGATATGGGACATGAGATGTAACAACTTCATATAAAACATGAGATTTAACAACGACATATCACATGAGACATGAGATTTAACAACGACATATGAGGCATGAGAGTTAACAATGTCATGGAATCATATCAGACATGAGATTTAACAACGACATATCAGACATAAGATTTAACAATGTCATGGAATCAGATCAGGCTTGCCATTAAATAATATTATACAATTGGGAGAGACATGCGATTAAACCATGTGATGGAATGAGGGTACTTCCAAGCGCGCTGCCTTTTTGAGCCCCACTGCGCGTTTCGCAACCCACTTGTGGGCGCAGCAAGCAATTTTTGCGCCTTTTGCACCACAAAGCGCACTTTCGTTTTTGTCAAGTGCGCCAAAGCGCTTGCCAATTTGGTCAATGGAAGTACCCATGTGATGGAATCATATCTGACATAACATTTAACCATGCCATGCCATTTAACCATGTCAAGCCATTTAACCATGTCAAGCCATGTAACCATGTCATGCCATTTAACCATGTCATGCCCATGCTCTGTATGTGTGTACATGTATGTTGTTACAGTCCAGGGGAAGGTCAAATAGGCTAAAGGGACGTGCCCAACCGTGACAGGAGGGGCTCTAAAATATAAAACCGATGAATTGAACCCCAAATAATCGTTTAATATATATATATATATATATATATATATATATATATATATATATATATACATATATATAATATACAATATATTACCGGTTATGCATATACTTATTAAATACATACTATACATACATAATTATATACAATAGATTTGCCTCACTCCACCCAAAGCAACATCGTACATTCATACTCCGCATGCGCGACCAGTGCACACATCCGTGATTTTTATGTCAGATTTATGTAGGCCAGGTTGAGAAGCTACTTGGGCTACTCAAGCCTGATTTCAGGATTGTTGCGTGGAGCACGGGGGGTTGGGGGGGTTCATGCGTCGCCATGCAATGTCGGAATAGCGACGCAGTGGCAACTATTCATCGAAAGAAGAATCCAAACTGGAAACCACCATCAAGCATTGTGTTCAAAGAAATTGGAATAATTGTCATATCAGCTTTCAGACGCACCAGCTGGCTTTAGGTTCGTCTCAGGGACCTGGAAAGGGAGCTGCCTAGAAGCTGCTACGCGTAGCCAAGAAACAGTTGCGACCCTGGGTGTCAGTTATGGCAGTTGCGACCCTGGGTGTCAGTTATGGCAGTTGCGACCCTGGATGTCAGTTATGGCAGTTGCGACCCTGGGTGTCGGTTATGGCAGTTGCAACCCTGGGTGTCAGTTATGGCAGTTGCGACCCTGGGTGTCAGTTATGGCAGTTGCGACCCTGGGTGTCAGTTATGGCAGTTGCGACCCTGGGTGTCAGTTATGGCAGTTGCGACCCTGGGTGTCAGTTATGGCAGTTGCGACCCTGGGTGTCAGTTATGGCAGTTGCGACCCTGGATGTCAGTGGCAAGTTATTGCAGCAACCTCTCCACATCACCTCACTGGAATCCCACCACCACCACCACCACCACTGCAGCCCCCCCCCCCCCCCACCCCCCCCCGCCACACACACACACACACGTCCCCCTCCCCCCCGCACCACCACCCACCACCCACCATCATGCAGTGGATTGAACGAGCCAGGCAACACTACACTCTTCTTTCTTGGAGCATCCGCAAACACCCTCCCACCGGAGTACTCTACACACGTAGCCCTCCCAGCCAGAAGCTCTTCTAGAGGCTGCTGGTTCAAGTTCATCCCAGACTCTTGCAGCACATCTGACGGAGACGTCTCATCACCAGACGCATTGATGTAGGGAATGGAGAAGGAGGAGGTATCCACACCGCTGGCATCAGCTAGCATCTACAGTAGTCATGGGTAAGCACCTGGCTGAGGTTAGTATGTCTCCGGTGCACATTTAAATGTGAAGCAGTACATGTACAACAGTCATGGGTAAGCACCTGGCTGAGGTTAGTATGTCTCCGGTGCACGTTGACATATGAAGCAATACATGTACAGCAGTCATGGGTAAGCACCTGGCTGAGGTTAGTACGCCTCCTGTACACGTTGACATGTGAAGCAGTACATGTACAGCAGTCATGGGTAAGCACCTGGCTGAGGTTAGTACGCCTCCTGCACACGTTGACATGTGAAGCAGTACATGTACAGCAGTCATGGGTAAGCACCTGGCTGAGGTTAGTACGCCTCCTGCACATGTTGACATGTGAAGCAGTACATGTACAGCAGTCATGGGTAAGCACCTGGCTGAGGTTATTATATTTCCTGAGCACGTTGACATGTGAAGCAGTACATGTGCAGTACTCATGGGGAAGCACATCCGGGCGTTTGCTTCCAGTGATTGTTCGGTACAGAATTTGAATAGCAAATTTAAGTATTCATTTATATGGTTCAGCCGGGTTAAGTCTTTATTTACATAGTTATTTATTTATATGGGTAAGTATTTATTAATATGGGTAAGTATTTATATATATGGTTAAGTATTTATTAATATGGTTAATTATTTCTTTGTATGGTTAAGTATTTATTAATATGGGTAAGTATTTCTGTATATGGTTAAGTACTTATTTAAATGTTGAAGTCTTTATATATATGGTTAAGTCTTTATGTATATGGTTAAGTATTTCTTTACATGTGGTTAAGTATTGTTTTAATGGTTAATTATTTATACATGTGGTTAAGTATTCATTTATATGGTTAAGTCTTTATATATTATATGTCTGGTTTAGTATTTATTTACATGGTTAAATATTTATTTGCATGGTTAAGCGTTTATTTATATGGCGAGGTATTGATTTGTTTGGCTACATATTTATTTGCATGGTTAAGTCGGGAGGTGTGGTTAAGGTGGAGGTGTCCACACCCCTGGTATCAGCTAGCATGTGCAGCAGTCATGGGGAAGCACATCCGGACGTTTGTAGAAACTCTTTTTCAGGCTACCATGACAGCTTCTAGTTAGCTCCATTAACCAGCTACTGGACCAACCCTAAAGCATGGCAGCTCCATTTCAGGCTAGCTAGTCAGCTCCTTAACCCTAAACCCTAAACCAGCTACTGGACCAATCCCAAAGCTTTCAGATGCATTATAATGCCCTTCAGGTCAGCTTTCAGGCACACTAGCTAGCTTCAGGTTTATCTCATGGACAGTGAAAGCGAGCTGCCTAGCAGCTGCTGCAAGTAGCAAGAAAATAAAATAGTGGACATTTGCTTCCAGTCATTGTTAGGCGCATCCTGTAACCAACCAACCAACCACACCCACACACACACTACCACAATGCCCTATGTATCATCACAACACACCTTCAGGATGAGCATGCTAGCCACACTGTCTTCTTGCAGCCTGCTGCGAGCCCCCTTCGCAAGCGTGAGGCTTGCCACTTTGGTTGAACCGTCCGACAAGTGGCAGGCCACATGTGCACGGTGCTCACCGCGTTTAAGGGGAACCTGTGTAAGAGAATTCAGATGATGAAGGGTATGTGTGTTTGTTGTTATAGTCCAGGGCTAGCCAAATAGGCTAAAGGGACTTGCCCAACCATGATATTAGGAGGGACTACAATATAAGAAAACAAACTGATGAATTGAACCCCACACAAGGTGTCTCAACGGGGGGCTGAGTTTGTGTTACAGTGATAATTAAATTTAATTGTACGATTATCATCAAGCAATGCAACACTAAAGCAAGGGGGACATGTGTCAAAGAATTCAGATGGCGAGGGGATCATACGCTCATACATTCATATGGATTCAGATGGTCAGGGGATCATACGCTCATACATTCATATGGATTCAGATGGTGAGGGGATCATACGCTCATACATTCATATGGATTCACATGGTGAGGGGATCATACGCTCATACATTCATATGGATTCAGATGGTGAGGGGATCATACGCTCATACATTCATATGGATTCAGATGGTGAGGGGATCATACGCTCATACATTCATATGGATTCAGATGGTGAGGGGATCATACGCTCATACATTCATATGGATTCAGATGGTGAGGGGATCAAACGGTCATACATTCATATGGATTCAGATGATGAGGGGATCATACGCTCATACATTCATATGGATTCAGATGGTGAGGGGATCATACGCTCATACATTCATATGGATTCAGATGGTGAGGGGATCATACGCTCATACATTCATATGGATTCAGATGGTGAGGGGACCATACGCTCATACATTCATATGGATTCAGATGGTGAGGGGATCATACGCTCATACATTCATATGGATTCAGATGGTGAGGGGATCATACGCTCATACATTCATATGGATTCATATGGTGAGGGGATCATACGCTCATACATTCATATGGATTCAGATGGTGAGGGGATCATATGCTCATACATTCATATGGATTCATATGGTGAGGGGATCATACGCTCATACATTCATATGGATTCAGATGGTGAGGGGATCATACGCTCATACATTCATATGGATTCAGATGGTGAGGGGATCATACGCTCATACTTTCATATGGATTCAGATGGTGAGGGGATCATACGCTCATACGGTCATACATTCATATGAATTCAGATGGTGAGGGGATCAAGTGTAATTTGACGCTTTGGAGCGTCGACACTAAGAAGAGGTGTAACACTGACACCCAGGTAGATTGTAGCACTGAAACCCGGTGGGGCTTAGCTTTTCCATCGAGCGGAATTACTATGTTTAAACCCAGGGGGATTATAACACTGACTGCAAGGGTATGATGACACCGACACCAGGATACTACATTTTGTCAAATTGGTCAGCGCTTAAAGCGCACAAACGTTAAATTGGTCAGCGCTTTGTCATGCAAAAAGCGCAAAAACTGCGCGCTGCGCCCACATGGGGTTGAAAAGACTGCGCGAAACGCGCAGTGGGGCTCAAAAAGCGTGCACGAGATCGCACTGCCGCGCGCGCTCTGTAGTACCCTGACCGATACCGATGAACTCCCTGAGGAATAACCGCATTTAAGGGGAATAACCGTGTTTATGGGGAATAACCGCATTGAAGGAGAATTCAGATGGTGAAGAGATGATAATCGTACACTCAAAATATTTATGTAGCACGCACAGGTGGGGTTGCACCGAGTCGCTCAATTCGCAACATGTTGCACAAAAGACAAAACACTGAGAATAGGAGAACCAGCCAATGACCAATGTGCGGCGCGGTTGCATGCAAACTTGGTCGGCAGTGCTGGTAACAGAAAATTGAAGATATGTCAACACATACAACGCACTTACCGATGATAATGCACACGTTGCACCAACTCCATCAATATGAGTACCACACAATGACAGCTGTGTCGCATGTTTGTATGCAGCTTCCATCATCAGCACTGCCAACAGAAAGATAAATCAATTTCAACACATGCAACACACTTACCGATGCTAATGCACACGTTGAACCAACTTCCATAATAGGAGTACCACACGATGAAAACTGTCAGCGCGGTTGCATGCAAACTTTACCGACAGCGCTACTAACAGAACATTTAAGTTATTTCAACACATGCAACGCACTTACCGATGCTAATGCACACGTTGCACCAACTCCATCAATATGAGTACCACACAATGACAGCTGTGAGGCGCGTTTGTATGCAGCCTCCACCATCAGCGCTGCCAACAGAAAGATAAATCAATTTCAACACATGCAGCGCACTTACCGATGCTAATGCACACGTTGTACCAACTCCATCAATATGAGTACCACACAATGACAGCTGTGAGGCGCGTTTGTATGCAGCCTCCACCATCAGCGCTGCCAACAGAAAGATAAATCAATTTCAACACATGCAACGCACTTACCGATGCTAATGCACACGTTGTACCAACTCCATCAATATCAGTACCACAAAATGACAGCTGTGAGGCGCGTTTGTATGCAGCCTCCACCATCAGCGCTGCCAACAGAAAGATATATCAATTTCAACACATGCAGCGCACTTACCGATGCTAACGAACACGTTGCACCAACTCCCACAATAGGAGTACCACAGGATGACAGCTGTGCAGCGCGTTTGTATGCAGCCTTCGCTATCAGCGCTGCCGTCCCCGCACTACAGTACTGCTCAGGCTCCTGTACAAGTTTGTATGTAGTGCTTTGTTTAGTCTAATGAATGAGTTTTGTATTGCTGGTTAAGCTCCTGTACAAGTTGTATGTAGTGCTTTGTATAGTCACTGAATGAGTTTGTGCTTTCTACACCTGCACAGCTTGTAGTGCTTTGCA